>JAQGAV010001152.1:0-23059 GCA_034691345.1 Phasmarhabditis papillosa | reverse complement strand
ATATATATAATGTTATTTGTATATCTGGTCTTTAGTAACTAACCCATAAACCTCCATTGTCGATCTAGCGTCGAATACAAACTAAGTGGAATTATAAATAGAGCGGATAATAAATCAGCCACCGAAAGGGAAATCTAAATTAGTAAATTAATAATATTAATAATATTAATATTAAATGTTATAGGTATTCATGTCACGCTAGGATTATCCTTCTGCTAAGGTTTTCATAGTGGATGTTAAGTCGGATTATAGAGTATTCATATTCCAAAACATCTTTTTTGTACGTAAAAAGCATGTGAAATCAAAATGATATTCTAATAAAACGGTCTGTAGCTATCGAAATATGAGAAATACAGAAAGCAAGGTTATTTGCTATCAAAGGCTTAAACAAAGAATAGAATAGTTTAACAGTTTTTTGCAAAATAGTAAATTAAAAGGTAATAATGGTATTTGACATGGTATTCTTAAAGTAATTTTCATTACATATATGTATAACATTCCATTATTACTCTTATTATTAACTGGTCTTTCTGTTTCTATGGCGATATTATTTAGCTAAAACGTACCAAATAACAACCTATAACATCGTATAATTCATTTGTGGATGATATAATTGCAATATTAACTAATGATGTACCCAAAAGAAGAACCTAAATTAATATTATTAATACAAATATGACAATCTTCTTATTGAATACACCGCGCCGTCCGCCTGCTCGATGTAGCGTAATCCCTGTTAATTGCAATTCACAAAGGCTTACCCACAAGCCTTTTATATAATTACATTTTGAATTTATATAGTAGCGCAGCATTTTAAAATATGAAGCGGTGGCAAATATTAACGCTATTGACCATTTTAAATGTTCTCTTCTTCAATAGTTGCGCGGCGATATTTTAACATTTTAAACGGTCGAGTAAAACTTAATTGAAATTAACATTCTTTTTATTTACCACCGCAGTGCCTCAGACTATCCATAAGAATAGACTGAGTAAACTGGCTGGGAATTACTTTTAAATATAGTTTAAATTGTGTGTGGCCTACTTCGACTGCTACAATAAGGGCGGCTTTGGCAAGTGCTTCGGTTGATATCGTATGGCCTTGCACCAGAGAAAACATTGACTATAGGACTCAGTAAAGACATAGGTCCCACACCGACAAGAAGGATTACGGTAGACCACTATTGTACCCAATTGATGGCCTAAAATATAGCGAACTAGTGATATTGCGAGAACAAGAGCAATGCATAATTCATAAAAAGAGAACGTGAGATTGAACAAATTGTGATACAACATATTCCAAGATGAATATAACTCACATCAAATGAAGCTCATAAACAAAGGAATACATTTAAAAACAAATAAAGTAATACATTTTTACTTGAATCTACACTGTTTCTATATAAGAATCTATTCGATGCACTAGGAGTTTTTCATCGTGAAATATTGGCTCTGGTTACTTCAGAAGGTTGCCCCAGCTGCTCCGGGACCCTCCAAAGTGAAATTTAAAATAGTTTTTTTTATTAATGTTGATATAAACCTTAAAGAAAAGGGTTTTCATGATTCAAAACAGTTTTTTAGTCGCCTGGTTCAAATTAGACTTTTGTACAAAAGTTATAGACAGATAACTGCAAGTAAGCTTAATTTGGGCCGGCCCGCTATGTCTAAAACCCCGGCCAGCCCCTGAAGCTGCTCTGTTTGGGGATAGTGGTGGAGTGTATGTATGGCTCCGGCTCGGTTTGTGGTATTGAGAGAAGCTAGGCTCCGCCTTTTGGAATCGATACATTTTGCCGCTTTTAGCTATAAACGAAGAACATCACTTATTACATTTACAACATATCCACAATATTTCACTAACAAATCGTCTTAGTTAACACCGAAAAGGCGTCAGACGACAACGCCCTTGGCGTCTTTAAAGTCAAGTGGAGAGGGATCGGATGACGCCGTGGGAATGGTCATCCTGGAGAAGCCCGGAGGTGCAAAATGTCAAAAATAACTGAAGTGGTTGATAAGATAAATGATTAAATAGCTTAGTAATTATATAAAGATTTATTAAATCAACTATTGATATTTTGATAAAAACTATTTCTTTTCGCTATATATTCAAGAAAAGTTGCAATGATTTTATGCCCAAACGTTAAATTTTTTTTCCTGTTTTTCTAGCCCATATCTTGATCATATCAAGTTTGTGATGATAATAATGAACTAGGTAATCGAAAAGGCAATTTATAGACAACTTCTTTGGTTTAGAAGCTTTGCCTTACAACTTTTCAGTATTTTAGAACTCAATCTAAATTAATCATAATTTAATTCAATTCAATTCAACAGTAAATTAATCATAATTTAATTCAATTCAATTCAACAGTATTGAATTGACTTAGGCTGTGTTGATTTCAGGAATCCCTTACCGGCCAGTCATGATCACTGAAAGCGCAGGTACAAACAGGACCAGCAATCATAAATATATCTTCGCCTGCCATATTTTCCACAAAAAATTCCAAATTACAGCAAGACTTCTTCTGTACGATGCGACCAATCTGAAAGAGTGTTCTTTGAGTTTAAATATATTTAATATTTAAATATAAAAAAATTAATTAAATATAGTTAAAACATAATTCAAATATATATATAGTGTTTGCATTTTAAAAGACAAAAACAAGAATGAGCTTATTTGCTGAAAAGCTTGCTGAAATTAGTTTTATTGCTCTACTATAGTCAACGGACGGATTGCTTGCAGGATCAGTTTTGCAAAGGAGCGCGGATACCAAATGGTAACAGACTTATAACCAACAGGATTAGCGCTCCAGCGCAAAATTCGCAGTCCCTTACCTGCAAGCTATTAATCCGTTGACTATACACACATACAGCATATCCGCTCAGACGATTCCAGATGAATAGTCGGAATACGAGTGATACAGGTAATTGAAACTTTAAACACTTTTTAAACATCATTTTTTTTGGTAGGAGCCAGGTCTTTGAAATTAAATGTTGGCAACAGACCGGAGTCCCCATCCCTTTTGCAACCAGTACGGTACAGACAGTACCTGATTTCATGGATGGCATTCCACAATGCATTCGTCTTCCCAGCAGCCATTGAACCCACAGACGCTTTCTCCAGCACATACATTATAAGGACGATTTACAAGGATCACTGGCTGCAAATATGTTAGTCATCTATTTAGTATCCAATTCGCTTTGTTGATCAAAATATAGGCATGCGCAAGATTTGCATCAGTCCAGACCAATAATAATGACAATTAAGTAAAAGTATATATTGCAAAACCCAAATTTTACAATCATGACATAGTTGGTGGCCGACTCCTCAATTTTTCTCAGACAAACCTGCATAAAGTTATCGGCAATAAGCATGCTAAAGGGACGACGGCTACCAGCAACTCGACGAGCTAGAAACGAAGACTGTTCGTAAGCAAAATAGACCTGAAAGCGCAATGTAACAAAAAACGGCAATACCCACATGTTTTATAAAGTTCAGTTTTATGGATGTAAATTTTCACCCAAAAAATAACTTTAAGTATTCATAGGTAACGTTGAACAAAGTTAGAAAAAACCTCTGTTTGTATAGTTAGAGTAAATACATAAGTAGATATAGTCCATAACAAAAACAAGACTGCAGTGCGCGTTGTTGTTTAAGGTTTGGAAAATCGTTCGTTCTGTGGCAAAATTAAACTTATATTATATGATGATTCGATGCGCAATTTTTTGTTTGATGTCAGAAAAATATTATTGAACTTGTTTTATTTTGTATCATATCCAGAAAAAAGACAAATACGCAATTTCGGATGCCTACGTATATCACCGCGCTCTGAAGTCTTTTGTTTGTTATAGACTATATACCTGTTGGCCTTGCCCATTCAAAAGAGAATATCTGTTTCAAGTTTCGATTCCAGCAAATACTTCCAACCATTCGATCAACTTAAAACGATAATATTATTTATTCATGCAACATTTTCATTTAGAATGTGGAAGCTGATTGGATGAGCTACTCAAACAGTTTACAGAAACGCACCTGATTAACAACAATTTCACCCACAGAAGCCAGGTACTCCAATCCACGAGGAACTCCGGGAATTATCTGTGGTGGAGGCATGAAGACCGGTGCAAAAATTGAATATAATCATGCAATTTGCTCTCTACTTACGATTTCTCATTCCTCTAGGAGGCATTCCCGGCTGTTGATATATCATTGGACCTCTATCATGGGGACCATACTGAGGGCCGTATGGCGATTGAGGTGGATAAGGAGATTGGCTGCCATAAGGAGTTCCTGAATTATTGTGAAATAAATTTCAGAAGTCTATATTACGAGGCATAGAAGGTGTGATAGATAATATCACCGAAACACTGGCTCCTTCAAATTCGAGAACCATTTTCAAATTCTATATAGTCAGCGCCATGAGTAATGATGGAGCGTAAAGAATTCAACGCTCGTCTGAGCTCCTTTTGCGAGCACCGCGCCAGCATCTGGCGGCTACTCTCCGTTCAATATTGTACTTTGCAACTACGCGAGTGCAATTTGCCTGTGGCGCGGTGTTAAAAATCCCATAAATACGCAATTGATTCTCTATTATTACTCTCGGCGCTGACTATAACAGTGCAACTGTTTTCTTACCGTTCTTCCGAACTAGCATTTTTATTAAAACGTCTCTATCTTATCCCTTTTGAAACTATCCTTATTTATTTTGAAGACTCTGCGGAAGTACGATATTACCATTGTACCTTGTTTCTGCGTAGCAAAATAATTAAATTTCTGATGTGTATTCCGAACATTTATCAGTCAACTTTTCTTACCATGAGGTCCATATGGTACAACAGGCTGTTGAATTACCGTAGGACGAGTGACAGTTGTTCGAGTTTTTTTGGTATTCGTGGTACTCTCAGTACTATCTAAAATTACAAATAACTTTGCAGGTAGACATTTAATTGCAAATATGTTTTCAGCATTTTGTCTTTGAAGCAATTACAGAAAAGAGTTAGAATATTTCACAGAATACCGATTGCTATTTGACATATACTCTGAATATTTTAATAGTTTTCTAAACTAACCAGAATCAGACATCTCTAGAGCAGTGTTCGTAGTAAAATGAAGTGTTTTAGAGAAGAAAGGAATTAATTTATTTAGGAATCCCACTAACAATTCTTTTACCTGCGGTACTGGAAAATAACAGATGCGAAATCTTTTGAATCGATTGGATTCTATGGGAATATATTACTGGCTATCTATATGAAAATGTTAAAGATATCTGAAAGGCTATATGAAAACATTACTTTATCTTATAGTAAACGAAAGTAAATATCTTCAAAATCAATGGCGGAAGAATTGGATAGGCCTTTCGATAGTTATTTGTTATGGAAACATAATATGCAAACTTCTAGCTGGTAAAATTGAAATGTGTAAAATTATCTTGTGTTAATTGTTTTCAATTTTTACCACTTATTAAATCTGTTTTCTTAATTCGAACCCTCTTCTGAGGTGTTCACTCAGATGCGAATCAATTGACCCTGTAATCCAATTATTCTTGCGCATTAAGTGTTGCTGAGATCTGCCATCTGATCTCATCTACCCGGTTACTGTGGCTAGTTATTTCTCTGTGTAGCTGGCCCTGGCATATGACGCAACGACCGCGTGATTTAGTATTTAGCCTAATTTGAGAATATTGAGAATAAACATATGACTTTACGATTTGTTCTGTAATTGACTAATTGTTGCATAAATATATATTGATCCGGTGGTAAATTATGTTCTGCTTCATTAAGCTAAACTTAACAAAAACAATCTTAACTCATATAATCTCTATAAGGATATCCTGTGGAGCACTGGTATTACATATTTAGGAAAAAATTAAAATTTGTGGATTTGAAGCCAGTTCTTCATGAGTACATTCAGTTGAATCTAACACGTTCTATCAAGGACACTGCGCGGGAAACCAACCTATTAACCCAGACTATAGCTTATTATAATTTTTGAATAAGATATACAAGAAATACCTCAGTATCTTAAAATTAGTGGCTATTTTCTGGAATGGCTTCCATTATTAATTTTTGGTTAACCAACAGTCAAGAAACAAACAACTAAAAATATAGCGCTTTTCTAACACCTTATTTCTTTCCGAATTATATTTTCACTACTTCCACTTTCTCAAGATGTTCTTCGCTAAATTAGTTCCGGATGGGATGTTCCTCAATTGGTTAATTAAAGACAACCATCTTATTGTTACCAGTTGATTAATGTAGTATTGTGTGAGTATTGTATTGTACTCAACATAATTGGCGCATTTTGTCTCTAGCTATTGAGAGAATAAAAGGTCTTTTCCGGGTATTCCTGGATAGGCCAATTATACTCCCAATGCCACGCGATGGTCCCTGGATTAATGGTTCAGATTTTGTGGTAGAATAGCTCGACTTGCCAGTCTCGCAAATTCCTAACCTTTATTCCTATCTAACCAAAGCCACTCAATACAAGAACAATATGAAATAGATATAGGATTTATAGAGACGTAACTATAATGAGACGATTACACAAAGAACAATGCTACAGCTGGTTGATCCTAGCTGGGTTGCGCACTACGCTCAGCACGAAAGCTCTCAAACCTAACGCAGGTTAGGTTTGATGATGATATACAAAGGTCAACACAAAATATATCAAAGGTAAACGCTCAGAGAATAAACGGCGACTCGCACGCGAAGTAACGCCTCGCATTTGCCTCGCAACTGGTTCGCACAGCTTATGATTCATCGCGTGCGAGGAAGCACAAATTAAAGTTCAATGGCGACTCGCATGTACTTTGCATGCGAGTTGCAAACTGAGAAACATCGCATTATCCTTGCATTAGCCTTGCACAGCACAGATAATCGATGATTGAGAATATTTACATTTATCTCATTGTATTTCTGTTTAGTTTTCAAGTTTGGTTAGTAAGTCTGCTTTTAACATGTTTTTCCAGTGAAATCATAATGAATTGCACTGGCTAAGATGATTTTGATCTATTTGTTTTTGGGAAATATTTCTCAATTATTTAATTTGTAGTCGATGGCTCGAAAGAAAAAGCATTCAAATTTGGCGAAGAGGAAAATCAAGACGCAACAGAAGAAACAGAGAGAACAAACTGACATCGCAAAGTGGGTTTTTATTTTTGAGTTGCAATGTAATTGTTTTCAAGAGATAACGGTGAGGAATACACGTTGCTTGAAAAGAGCTTCTACCGCTGAAGAGGTATGTTTTGGATACTACTTCAGATTGTTCAACGGTTTCAGGATTTATCTTTGTGCAACATGCCTAAGTGAAGTCGCCTAAGCTCAACTGAGATGTCTATCGGAGGTGAACTGGTCAGATCCGTTTTAATGTCAGATCCGTTTTAATACACTGGATGATGGAGGTATAATATTGCGCCGCTCGATTGCTTAATTGAGATTTCAGCTATGTGAGAAATATCAGATGCTATTCCTGTGTACGTCTAGTAGATGTGAAGGATCACAGATATTTTAATGTTGCAGATTTCTTTCTACGGAGCAAGAAACGTTTGACAAGTAGGTGTTTGTAGTAATTGTTGAATTATTTCTTGAACACTGATTTAGATGAGATGTATGATGAGGTGAAATGTCACTCACTTTTGGCCATAAACCTCCTCCTCCTGCCGTCACATAAATATATATCAGACCGGCGATATGCAATTGAGAAAGGCTAGTTGTCAATTCGTTGTGCATTTACTTATAAATATAAATTTCAGTGTTGCAACCATCCAAATCTTTGTGAACCCCGGTCCGTAGTTTCACCATTTGTCATGCATGGAGTACAAAGGAGGTTACCGTCCATTCTTTATGATATACATGGCGAGAGTGCACGACTGGATGATATGCGGATCCTACCTGAGTCCTTAAATTTGCGAAAGAGACTAACTGACTGGACAGTGGTTTTTTTTTCCAATATAATATGCGCTAACATTTTTTACGGAAACGAGATAAAAAGGCCTGTGATAACTGTAACTGAAACTGATGAAGAATCTTGTTCTCTTGAGCCACTTACCGTTACGGGTTTAAAATTTCAACGACCACCACTTTCCCGAAATGACGTATTGAAAATATATTTTATATAGTTATGAATTAATTTAGTCATGTGTTTCGCTACCGGAAACTCAGAGCGATATGGATTTGGATATTACGGAGTTGCATCGATCAGGCTTCGGAGCAGATAGCGAAATGTTTTTCATCGTTAAGGAAAGTGACGATGTAAGCAGTTTGCTAAACAATAGCACCTGCGCCCCTGTTCCTATGCGAGTTCGGGTTTTCGGTGATCGAGTCAGTTTCGACAACGATGATTCCAATGCTCCGGAACATGCTCGACTATGCCAGGTATAGCCTCTTAATTTTTATACTAGTTGTTCACTTACAGGTAGTTACTATCAATGGTCAACAAACTTTCCAAGATTTTGGGGTAATTCATGTTGCTGATGTGCCTTTTCGCCACCATGCTGAACCCCTTGCTCCACCTAGCAGTGCTTTGGGCGCTACACAGGAAAATCGCGTTGTTTATGGAGGCGATAACAAGAGATCTGTGTTACGCGTTCATGTATGTTCATTCCTAAGTCATTTTAGCAATGATTTATTTTAGCCTGCTTTGCAAACAATTACTTCCGTTTCTTCTGCTGGGCAACTAACTGTGGCTACCGATTCTCATGGGTTCCATCATAATATGTCTAACGGCGGTTCAAGAAAACAAGTTGCTGACTTCAACTATCAGTTCAGTCCTCCACTCAAACGAAGAAAATGCTCAACAATTGAATATCAGCAGGATAATTTCGAAAACTGTGTTCCGGTAATATTTCATCTAAAAAGTAACTCAACGAGGTTTGTTTCAGGCTCATGTTAAGTCTGCTTTAAAGCACAGCGCAGACCAGCGACAAACCTTACTCCGTAATCAGTGTTTGAACCCGTCTTCGATTATATTTCCCAATGAACTTTTAAAAATTCTGAAGGGGGATATAGCGTCTAAGAACCAGTTGAAAAAAGGATTGTTATCAGTACAGAATACTTGTGATGACCTACAGAATATGCTAGTTAACAAGTATGCATATCTAATTATATATTTCCTAATGTATTTTTTTCTTAGATTTTCACTTTTTGTTGATTCTGTGATTGCGGATGCTCCTGTCGTAGAAGCCACAACTAGCGGACGCCCATTTTACGCCCTTCTGAATGAGCAAGCTGTGAAAATAGCAGCAAGGTGATTCTTTTCAATTATGTACTAACCATATAGTTTGATTCAATTGTTCAGACCCTATCGATCGTCGGTGGGTTTCTAATTTTCCAGTAATGCAACAGTATGAAGCGACAGTGATGTGATTATATCAACCTCGGGCATATATAACTATAGTCACTCACCTAAAGCGAAATTTGCCCACATTTTGGTGTTTTCTTCTGCTATTTTAAGCCTTCCAATTACATAGCTTGTGGGCGCATGTCAGTGATCTACAATATACATATGACTATACCTTAAGTAACACTATTGTCTTTATTTACAGAGCTCAACTTGAAGCAGCTCATCCACTAACTGATGTGAAATTGTTGTCGTCGCGAATACAGTTACCTGAAATTCGTCTCATTGAATACGATTGTGGTAATCCTTTTCTAGAATTGACAGTAAATCAGATAACTAATTTTAGGAAAGCTTCAAGTGTTGGGTGATCTTCTGCGTAAGCTGTTCATTTACAAGCACAGGTGTCTCATTTTTACTCAGATGTCAAAGATGCTCGATATTCTGCAGGTTGGCGTTTATAGTTTCACTGATTGTCGGAATATTACCTTTGAAAATCAATACTTTATGTAAATATAGGAGTGTTGTTCCATAATTACATTTCTAGCTTGGGAGGTTTATATAAATGTTAACAATTTAGGCCTTCTTATCTTTCCATGGATATCAATATTTTCGTTTGGATGGAACTACTGGAATTGAGCAACGACAGGTACTTTAAGCCAATCTGAATCGATCAATAAATTATTTTCTAGGCTATGATGGAGAGATTCAACTCGGATCCAAAAATTTTCTGTTTTATTCTTTCAACGAGATCGGGTGGTGTCGGTGTTAATCTAACTGGTGCCGATACTGTCATATTCTATGACTCAGACTGGAATCCCACCATGGATGCACAGGCACAGGATCGTTGTCATAGAGTAGACCCACCTTTTGTAACATCCTACTTATACCATTTGCAGATTGGACAGACTAGAAACGTTTCTATCTATCGCTTAATTTCTGAGAGAACTATCGAAGAAAATATCCTCAAGAAAGCAAGGCAGAAGAAAAAATTAAATGACATCGCTATTGATGAAGCTGGGTTCCGACCAGAATTTTTCAAACAAGCCGATAATCTGAGGTATGTTCTTATTGTAATGCCGCTAATTATCTGTAAATTATTTGAAGCAGTTGGTCAGGCTTTCTCAATGGATTATCTTATATTATAAAAGATAAACCATTGATAAGTTATGTATTTAACTAATGTTCACTAACACATTCTTTGTGTCCATATATAGTCAGATTCAAAAGTAATCAATTAGTGTTTAAAAAAGAATATTTGAAAATGGTTTAGGAAGTTTTCCAAAAAAACTCAATGATGTGTATAGCACAAGGTTCAATTATAGGGACTTGTTCGAAGGTGAGGATGTAGCTAAAGATATTGTTGCTGCAGCTGATGCACCAAGCAACGAAATTGAGATGGAAAGAGCCATGGCCTCTTGTGAAGACGAACAAGATGTTGTCGCAGCTCGTCTAGTATCAGCAGAAGCTCGAGTCGACAAGGCTGAGTTCGATGACGCGAAGTATGCTACTACTCGGCTGGGTGACATCGAATCAACGGATGATAAGTATATTGAACTCATAAACCAGGTAGCGGTCAAAAGGTGCACATTGTTTTCATCGATGTTTCAGTTAACACCTATCGAACGATATGCTCTTAATTTTCTGGAGGCAGAATACAAACCAGAACTTGAAGAAGAAATTCGAGAAGCTGAGGTATCAATTTTTATCACTCGGTATATAAGTTTTACGCTTAGGCAATTACGGAACAGAAGAAGGAAGAGTGGGTAAAAGCTCAAACGCACAATGGCAATGAAATACCTGGTGAAGAGGATGATAATGAGTTTTACGGATGTGGCAGTTTCTTGGATGAGGTACGGTCGCCACGCGTCCGAGGTGCTCAGTCAGTTGCGAAGAATGCTAGGCTTACCTCTAACAATCCCCTTAGACAATCATCTAGGCGCCCATTAATTTCTCGTGTTACTCGTAATTCTCCGAGTAAGCCTACCAAAACATTTTCTGGCAGACAAGTGAAGCCAACTTTGCCTAAGTCTGATTCTCTCTCACCTAACAAATCCCCCAATTACGCTGCTGCCCGTAATGTTGTTCGTAAGGCCATTGTCACACATGGTAGGAACATTGTCTCTCCTAAAGTTGGTACATCTGTGACATCATCACAGGATAGACGTGGTAGGGGACGTCCAAGGAAATTGCCAATTGAAAACGCCCAACCAGTTCACTCGGATGCAGCGTTATCTATGGATAAGAAGGAAGATTCTACAAAGGATGCACCTACCGTAACGCGATTAAGCGAAAATAAAAAGGAACTATCGTCACCTCATTTACTGACTAGTGCATTAAAAGGAACCACGGTCAGCGCAGGTAGACAAGAAGCCTCTGGGATGATAGGCCATTCCTTCAAAGCCCCTTCACGCGATGTGACCGTTACACAACGTACGGTTCGTGTTTTTGTCACCAAGTCTAATTCTACATCGATGCCAACATTGAATCAGTTGGGAAAAGATGGCTCCTTCACATCAAGATCCGGAAATTCGCGTGTATCTTACGTTCAGTCCAGACATGGTGGCCAGGCCAGAACCGTTTATAGCTCGCCACTTTCCTCATATGGAACTGCAGTGTTTCCCGTTAGGACAATTCCCGCATCTTCACCAACCGGTGCGCCGATTCATCCGTCAGCATTTCGTTCTTCCGCTACCGGAATACGTTCCCCAACTACTAGAATCATCACAAATACAATGTCCTCTCCTAGCAGATCTAGTTTTACTGTTAGGCAGTCTACTTCTGGTGAAATCGTGCAGCGCTCCGTTGTCATCAGAGCAGCCGGATCTACAGTCAACGGCCAGCGTTCAATTCCAGTATCATCTCTCAATGCTAGGCCAAGTCTTGGCGACTACGAGCGACCACTTCTGTCATATCGTCGACCTCGTTCGGCTAAGAGTAGTTTCTCAGGATCGATGCCGTCTTCTAATTCTTCTGCTGGCTCTAGCCACGAACAGCAATAAGGGGTAGCGCTTAAATGAAGTCCTTTAAATTGATCTCACTTCTCTCTTTGCTCTATTTAATTTTCTATTTTGTTATATTGCCTTCTGTAGCAACAACTACGGTTATTTGCCACTCACCCGGTTTGTTGAGTTTTGTATGTTTATATTTGTTGTATGTACTAGTTTGCTATATCTATATATATATATATGTTCATATATAAAGTGTGATTATTCATAAGCGTGTTTCTTGTAGCTGCTGTAATTCCTTTGAGATCCGTGGCGAGTGTCGGCTACGCGGTCTGTCGCTAAAGCGCCTAGTCTGCCTCTTTTTGTTTCCCTTGGCATGGCGGCAGACCCATTCGGCCACACGGCTCTCCGGGCGCAGCAGCAACAGAGCCGTCTTATGTCACACTATCCACGGCACTCTAGGAATACATGCAACAAATATATACCATACACATACTTTTCGTTGGGGAAAATTCATAAAATTTTCGTACGATAGTCTGGTCCGTCGTTAGTTTTTAAACCTCCAACATTTAGGCGCGATCTTCTAGGAAATAGGATTAGGAGAAAAGTACGGGTGACAAAAACGTTTCAATATCAATAGCATGACGTTTCTCAAATCTGATACTTTGCTCGTGTATTAGTATTTTTACTCAATGATAATTTTGTTGTAGCCCATGTGCAGGGAAATCGAGGAATGTTTTCTTTTGGTACTAGATTAAAAACATCAGCCCCTCTTTATAAGATTTTTGTGATCTCTAACAACCAAGGGTGGGAATGGGCCGGTCCTAGCCGACTTTCCCAAACCTCGGCCCGGCCTCACCCGTGAAATTTCCACTTTTGAAAGCAACAATTAACAACGGGCCATGTCAAATTCCCACTCCTGTTGACTACAGTACTGAAAAACAACGTTTTAGTTTTTTCTTGGGGTCCATACAACCTAGTCACAATACGACTTATTTAAAGCCCGCTGATAATCATGGTTACCTCATTAGCGGTTATGTCTGCTAATGTTTGAAATCACTGCCTAAAATAACTGTAGATGGTTTTCATTTGTCTGCACTATGTACGGGGAGTTTGACTATCTTTAAGGGTCAGACTTTGCAAACTACTGAGATATCAGTCTTATCCTGCTAATAGGTTCTGCTCAGACTACTGTGAACGTTACTGTTAATGAACAAAATTTTTTAGATACTGGCCGAGGATCCCGACTTTTCTGGTCAATTAATGCCGGTGAGTTATTTTAAACCGTAGACTCTTCAATCGTTGTTTATGAAATCGTATTTGCATTATTTAGACATGGTCTCCTCCTACACCACCTCTTTCTGATGGAGAGAATGATTTTATCGATGGGAATGACTTTTTCGACATCTACTTTGATAAATGTCTTGACTTGTTGTATGATCAAGATTTTATGGGAGAAGCTAAGCTACCCCCCGCTGTACACGAGCTACATAGACCACTATCCAAAAGCAGTAGCCCTCTTAAGCGAAGTAAGGACTTAATTCGTACCTCTTTTACTTATTTATTATAGGACATCCGGCGATCAATATCTCACATGAAAACCAGCAACTCCGAAATTCTAATTTTGACAACGGATCAGAGCGCGAGCGAGTGTTGAACATACTCGGAAACATGAAACAAGAAGACGACTTATGCATATCATCAGAAAGCTTTATCAATTCCGATGCTGTTTTGTATAGCTCGTCAAACGCGGATTTACCTGAAAACAAGCTTGGTAAGGTGATGTGGAAGTGGTACACGTTATCTACTGTTATAGGAGATGTGGCTGTGAAACGAGAAAAAAGAAGGGAAGCTCGGCCCAAGGACATTATGCGAGCTGTATCCCCACCTTTGCCAATTCGAGAAGAAGTCGATTATGAGGGTCCGGAATGGTCTATTATTGAAGATAATGCTCTACTTGAGGTGCCTTTATTACCATTTCTTTTCTAATTGATTGAAATCAGGCAGTTCAAACTGAAGATGCGTTGCGGCATCATATATATAAAGTCAAATCGGCACTTCGTTACAATTGGGAATTTGTCTCTGGTTATGTCAACAGAGTTACGGGATTTTACAGGTATCACATTTACGAATATAATATAGGTACTTTTTATTTTAAGATCACCGAGACAATGCTGCATACGTTATCAAACCGCCGTACGCCCTCGTGAAAATAACCAGTTAGTTGCTATGGATCCAATTACAAAGAAAAGCAGAAAAATTCAGTTGACACCTAGTGAAACTGGTTTGTCTATATCAAATTTCGGCTTGTAATAATTATTATAGCTCATCTGCGAAAGTCTCGAATGAACACTAAAGATATGTATAATCATGACATGGCAAAAATCGTGAACACGAAAGTGCAAAGTCGACTGAAATGTATTAGGGCATTGGCCGAACGGACAACCGTGTCGTATAGAAGAACCCTTGGTTAGACGCTTGATTTTATTATACACAGTAATTATATTTTTAGAAAACACACAAATTGACTCCCTGAGTGGTCGAATGCCTAGTAGGCATGAATCAAAATTTTTGGATATGGGTATCAATATATCTTACGTTGCACTGGCTGAAGATTTTGCCAGTCTTCATGTAAGACAGTAATTAGCTATGCACGTCAACTTATTTTACAGGAAGATCGACATTTTGCAAACCAAAAAAATATGAAGGATAAACACAATCAAGATGCACGCGTGGTAATTACTGGCTTCAGATGACTACTTATAGTGGTTTAGGTTCCGGCTACTCCTAGATTCAATGTTTCTGTTCGCCCTCCTGCCGTTACTGCAAATCCCCAGGCTGTGATTTCTAAAGCTCCATACAAAATAGAAATAACCAAATTGAATACAAGAACGGACTCACAGTTGCAGCCTACGCAGCACACTTCTGGTTTACAAATTCCCCAGGATCATAATGTGGTAAATTATATTGTGTAACTGGTAAAATTATATTTGCTAGCTTCCGCAACAGACTGGTCAGTCGGTGGCTCGACGTGCACAATCAGTTTCCAATTTGTCTCAGCTCATGCAACCACCGCCTCATAATTATGTTGTAGTTGAGGGTCAACAAGGTATTCGTGTACAGCAGGTACGTTTCTTTCTTTTATTTTTGCGTTCTATAAACATTGCGTTTTAGCGGCAAGACTCTGGTATCAACCATTCTGGAGGATATCGTCCTATGCCGACGCAAGTTACAAGAACGCCTCCTGTTACTCCCATGACCTCAATTAATCGTCCACAAGTTGGATTTATGACGAATGTCGGTGGTCAAACTCCTAATTATGTATCGAATTCTTCTGCACCTTCTTCTTCGGTCTCGGCAGTCTATTCTAACCCTCAGGCTGGGATGCCCACAGGACTGCAGCGTAATCAGGGAAGATTGGTGTCAAGGGTTTGTCTTTGTTAAAGGAATTAAATGAGAACTTTTCATCTAGGCCCCACCTACTCAGAGCCGAGTGTTTATGACACCATCTGGAAACATAGGAGAACGAACATTTGTCATGCAGCAACAGCAACAGTTAAGAGTGATTCCCGGACAGCGAAGTGTTAGCCAACCTAAGCGATCTATGTCTGTGGTAATGCAGCAACGTCCCGGTATGCAGCAAATTCGCACAGTAACGTAAGTACTATATTGTTGCTAATATCTGTTGTATTTTGCAGACGAGGAAATCAAATGATTCATCAAGGAGGTCGTATTATGATGGTTTCTCAGCCACAGCAAATCCGACCAGCTGGACGTGCTAATAGCCAAATGAACCAAGGTTTCTTTGATAGCTTTACTTGAAATGATTTTATTCTTGATAGGATCCCCAGGGAATGTAACCAGACATTTATTGGCCACACGTGGATTGACCAGTGCTTCTAGAGGTGCTTCTCCCCAGACTGTCGCTCAAGTGGTAATTACGCCGCCTTCTCAATCCAACCATGTGCGTTTTGCTTTCAAGTGTCATTCACAATTATGTTTTTATAGATATCTAGTCAATCCAACATATCTGGTTCAACCAATAGCGGTTCCATCAGTAATATATCATCCTCCCACGCCAACTCTGTAAGCATGCCGCCATTAACTCCAGCTGTACATCAAAATATGTCGTCTATTAGTGCTGAACATATTCAGCAAAGCACGGTAAAATATCACAACATTTAGTCTTAAGCTTTAATTTAGAATTCCCATGATCCCGGTGCATTCAATTTGGATGAATACGTAGGAAATGCAAGTTGAGGCGTTCCAGTCTCTTTCACGGGTTTACCAATTTCCATTTCATAGTTTTTTTTCATTGTTTTTGTTTGTTTTTTTTATCAATTTTTCTGCTGTGATCTCTTTATTTATTTTTTTTCTCGAGCTTTGAATATACTTATATCATTAACTATTAGTTGTTGTTTCAAAATTCTGTATTTATTGTATGTTTTTCTTATTTAGGAAGTACTAAATCTTACATATTAAATGCTGTGAGCAAAAGTCGACGTTTTTCTTTTTATGGGTTAAAAATTAAATCACTACATACACAAGCGGCTGGGCCTGTCAAATTGGCCTAGGGGATTTTCAGTATTTTTGTTATATTTACCATCGAGTTGCGTAATAACTTCAAATTTTTACTTTTCCTGGCCCTAATTCAATGTGACAAACAGTAAATATATATTTGATTATAATCGAACTGTTTGCCCGCTTAGATAGCTACGTTGACCAATCCAGGACCCGTATCCAGAGACATATCCCCCGGGATAAATTTATCCCGGGGATACGTATCCCCCATAATTTACCCCGCGGGATAAAGTATCCCCGGGCACAACATATGTTGAACCCATCGGTTAAGCGACCCCGCGGGGATAAATTTAAATTGCTATCCAGAGTCATTAGGATAAATTATGGTGTTTATCCCTGGGATAAACTGCGGGATAAATATTTTGGAACTATATTTAGGGAGGACCAGGCAAACCAGGCAAACTTGACATTTTTAAAAGATTTTTATTTCATATGAAAGAGAAAAGTGTAAATTATGCAAATATGCAAAAAAAATGTAAAAATATTTCGGATTCACTAAGATTTCATCCTGTAAAGTAGTACTTTAAATGTGGCCAAAATTTTGAGTAGACCCCAACTGGAGACAAGGTCAACTGGAGACACAAAGTTAGGTCAACTGGAGACACTGTTTTAGGTCAACTGGAGACAAGGTCTACTGGAGACAAGAATTTTGGGACAACTGGAGACAAGAATAATATTACTCTTACTGATTGGCTTCTTTCTTTGTAAACTCTTTGCAAACATATCTTGCCTTAGTTCATAAGATTACTATATCACAAAAGTGCGCCTAGCAAAGATTGCTAGCTTCTCATTAGAGTTATACATCTGAACACTGTGCTCCCCTGCGCGTTCCTGTCAGACTCTAATTTTTGGCAGCTGAGTATATTCCAATTTTTCTGGGTTCAGAAGTTTTTACAAATTAGAATAACAATGAATTACTTTTAACTTATTGTTAGTAAACAAGAGCAGTAATGCTTTGAACTTCTCTTATAAATTTTTTTAGTATTATCCATTCTCTAAAATATTAAAGCGTTATGCCTATTTCATTTAAGTTTATAAAGTAATTCAAAACATTTTTACGTTAACAGTCAATAGTATAACTGTATTCATTATGCATCACGCTTGAATAAGAAATACTGTTTATTGACATGTTTGCTCTTTTTTCTTGGAAAAAACTTAAATCTCAATAATCACTGTTGTTTGGTGCACAGTATAACAATGAAACATAATGTATTCCTGCGCTGACTACTTTTGGTATTCGCAAAATGGAGACCCCTATGGAACGGAAGGCTGCCTACGAAAATAGAGAGGAAAGAAGACGGGAGAAAGCCTCGGAGAACCAACAATCAACAGATGGAATAGAGGAACTCCACAGTCAGTTAGTTGAAAACCCAATAGTTAGTTCTTTATCTTCATCTGAGAGCCCTGTTAATAGTAAAAACAGTTCCTGGATTCCTAGAATCAATTTAAACTCTCTTTCTTCTTCCTTTTCTCTTAATCCCGAATTTGGATTTGGTAAACCTTCTCCCAAATGTGATCCGCTCAATATGACTAATTTAATCATAAATAGACATGTAGAAGAATTGTTTGAAATTTCCTGTATTTCGAAAAAGTACTTAGCCTTCCGTAAGATTCCATTTGAGTACAGACAGCTTGTTTGTGATATGTATTTTAATAAGCACGGTTTTCGTTTAAATAATACTATTTCCTAGTTCTTTATTGATTATTAGTCTTATTCTTCTCAATTATGCTCATTTGTCTGTTTTCTTAAATGTTTCTCCCCATGATTCACCTATTATCGAATATCTCATCTTTTCGCACCATTTATGACTCAACCAAAACATCGCTCGCCTATACCTAACGTAATACTTACTACCTTTTCTTGAACTAAAATAGTATTCCCATTTCATTTAACCCCATCCTCCTTCCCCTACCTCCCATGTTAGTGCGGTTCGGTGTTAGAACGTACCGCCTTCGGGTTGTATTGGTGATCTTTGTGTCGTGTCTTATGTTATGATGCAAATAAACCATATATATATATATATATAAAAGCTCCTAATATTGCTGTTGATAGACATAGTTGGACAAGTTGATAAATTAATATTGGAAAAATATATTTTTGTAATTATTTCGGCTTCATATTCTCAAACACGTATCGTATTAGTTCTTAGACTGGACTGAACCTAGAGCATTTGAAAACCTAAAAATGTTCGTTGAACTAACGGAACCTTGTAAAATCCATTGTCTGTAGCAAGGCCTAGGCTCACATCGTAGTATCCTGTGGCCGTAATATAGAAACTGCTCTGGTGGATGCCCGGGCAATTTTTGACAGCCCGAGCTGTTGAGAACTGTTACCCGGGAGGGCTAAAAACTGCCCGGGCACCCACCCTAGTGCTATGATACGGTCACTGAATTCGGTGGATTGGGAGACCGGCTCTAATAGTACAGCCATTATAAACTACACCGTCCTTTTCACCTAGTTCTTAACATAGGCTAAAGTGAATCATCAAATTCAAACAGTAGTTTCCCATAGATACTAATAACATACTTTGCCTCTTCTAGAAAAAACACAGCCAAACCAGTTGCCACAACGGCTTCCAGCCCATTAAGCAGCTTTTTCCGTACATCCCGATACAATTGGTATAAATATTGGTGGCATTGGTTTCTAAGGATATATCTAAGATGATTGTCTTATTTCTAGTAGGTCTTACTGTAGTTTCGGCCCAGATAACCCCTTTTCCGAGAGATGAACTAACTCCCGCCCCGAAGAGGAATCCGCATCTTCAAGGTTCGTTGTTCGTTTTTCAAAAACTATCTATTCAATATTACAAACATTCTTTATAATGCATAAAGTAAAGTAAAAATACATCTAACTCAAAATTATAGTATGTTTTAAAACCTAGACTGCATGCGCTGTGAGTAGTTATCCCGCAGTGGTGTTCATTGTTGCATTCAAATTCGTTGAAAAATGCCTTCCCTCTCTTCGGGCAAGAGATCTTTTGAAGGCAATATTTTACACCACTGCGTGATAACTACTAACAGCGGGTGCAGTCTAGGTTTTGAAACAGACTATAGATAGAAACAATTTGATAGAATTACAAATTCATTTCTAGAATTCCAACGTCTCGACGATAACAGCGATGACAAAGTTTCATTTACCGAGTTCCTCCTTGCGGACCGAGCATATATTGAACAGCAGTCTAGAGCCTTCCATAAATATGACGAAGATGGTAAGCGTAATTTATTTATTGTTTTATAAGGTAGGATTGAAACGCTGTAATTTCTGTTGTTTAACCTAAATAGTTCCAATTTGTGTTTTCCTACTAATTATGACAAATCATGTTTAAAACACTGTATATTCCGTACATCAATGTAAATCACATGACGGGTGTTCTTGTTATTCTTTCCACCTTTGGGGGAGCTAGAAGTCGGTTTTTACGGGAATCATAAGAGAACATTCAAGCATACATTCAACGATTGCTCAAATCTGCTTCGAACCCACCACCTTTCCTACTGACGGATTAATAGACCGGCGCGCTACCAGCTGAGCTACTAGGCCCCCTCGTCATCATCATACGAGAAATCATGTTAACCTCAATAAACTCTGACACTATTATTGTTGAGGTGATGGGAATGTTTCGAAAGAGGAATTCCTTGGCTATTACAAGAAGATCGACGACGATCGAAGACTACAACATGATGATAGAGAGAGATTCTTTGAAAGAGTAGTGGGTTTCTATTAATGAACTGTTAGGCCCAGCGGTCTATCTCTAAAACTTTTGTAACCAGAAAAACAAGTCTTGTGAAATCAAACTAAAACATTAGCAAAAATTTTTTTCAAATAGTTACTCTATAAAAGTAACAACTCATCATTCCAGAACCCTCGTGACTCTTCGTTCGAGTCCTTCCCCAGCTTCGACCATCATCCTCGTCAGACCTTTTTTCCACGGTACGCCGCTGGTTCCGGTGAAAGAGGAACACTTCCACGTTCACACAACAGAAGTACGGAAAAGAACGAAACAATTGAGGAGAAGGAACCAAAACGACAATAATAAGCTACCTTTAATTAGTTTTAACGGATGAATAATAATTATACATAGTGTATGTATCGTATAAATATATCTAGTGAATTTGGTTTATAAGTTCATCAGTTTTGAATGAATACAAGCTATAAGAAAAAATAGCTTTTTTCGTAATCATAGCTACCAAACTTGAAGCCACAGAAGCGGGATTTCTATAGTTTACCTCAAGACCTAGGTTTCCAGCGCGGTATCACGAGCGGGGTGCAGTGTTATAAAAAAATGAATGTACTTTTGGAGAAAACGCAGCACGTCGACCGATTTTACATTCATTTTATATAACACTGCACCCAGTTCGTAACACCGCGCTGGAAACCTAGGTCTGGAGATAGACTATATAAAACAATAGATTTGAGTGGAATAATACTTTTACTTACAAAAACTGCAAATCACATAAAATCTATTCTACAACAATTAATAACACGTACTCTTTAACTTACTAAAATCGCCTATTGATTGATTTTAAACTTAAATTGCCATATAAGCTAGCTTACATGCCTACTTTAACAAGGTACCTACAACTAGTACAAAAATGAATGTGAAGGCAGCAAATTTGAGTATCATTCGGACATTTTTGAGAAGTTCTTTGCTATGGTCATTGTCATTGACGATGAGGTTGTGTACACCGAGCAGGACACGTTCACTTGAATAGCAACTGGAAAGATAATATTATACATATTATATAGCAGATCTCTCATCGGGCCGAGACGGGAGGGGAGGCTTGAAAGTTCTTTATCGGTAAGGGCGGGACCAGGCTTTTTGTAGTATATTGAGCTTAAAATTGTCAAATGGGGTGTAAAAATGGGAGATTTTCGGATTTACGGCCCGCCATGCCGGGCCGGGCTCTCCGTGAGGGTTCTCTTATATAGGGTCAGTATGAAGGGCTGAGTGACAAACGCAATATGCGAAGGGGGGATATCCGGAATTCCGTTTTCCGGTTTCCGATTTCCGATTTCCGATTCCAAAATTCAAAAAGCGTCTTTCCGGACAACCCTGATTGGGAATGATTTCTTCATTCAACAGACTGTATATTAAAAGAAGAAATTTATATCTTTTTATAGCCACTGCAACAAAGTGCAACAAAGTGCAACAAAGTGCAACAAAGAAAATCGAACAACAAAGTTCAATGGTAAACTATAAGAAATATAGAATTGTAGGAATTATTCAACTCTTAAGTAACCATCTAGTGCTACCTAACGTAATGCAGCTCTATGTTTTTAAATCATAAAATTGTAATGTTTTTATTCAACTTACTAGTATTGTGTCGCATCACTCTTCTCCACTGAATAAAACAATAGCCGACCATGATCATCCAGAACTATGCGATCCTAAATAATAATTGAATTGCAAAAGTTACTAGATATAGTTAGATACAAAAGTAAATTTCAAAAGTTACTAGATATAGATATGGTGGCTCCTATTTTTCAAAACTAAAATCCAGCCCATAACAATTTAAGCAATTGTGTTACCATTCCAAACAAACCTCAAACATCTGCTGTAACCGTTCCTGGGTAAGTTTCAGTCCGCTCTTTGAGTGCCAGTTAATCCCCCAAGGTGCATCTGGCGAAACATCACACGTGAAAACCATAGGATCACTCTCCGTGGCCTGGAAATTTTAGTTGAATATTGTTGTCGAACGAGGAAAGTTACTGAATACCGGTCACGTCTTGTAGTGTGCGATCTTGACACAATAACAGCAAATGTCGTCTGTCAGAACCAGCCAGGACTGGCGAAAGGCCGGCGCGTTTCTCAAATTTTGGCCTCGTTTTAATTCACAATTTTTTTGCGAATATTGTTCAAAAAAGTTTGTTTCTAGATATAATTTCAGACATTAACAATATAGAGTGCAATAATAGTTATAGTCAACACCGAGATTAATAATTGAGTGTCACTTAAGTGTCAAACTGTTTAGTTTTGTAATATTTCACTGCTACAAAGTCCAGTTTCATTATCAAGGTCACTTCTGTCTACGACAGACACTCTCTTCATTTCCCGCAGGGTATTAGCAGCTAACTAAACAACCTTTGCGCAGCCCGGTTAGCTCAGTCGGTAGAGCACCAGACTCTTAATCTGGCTGTCGCGGGTTCGAGCCCCGCATTGGGCTTACATTTTCATGTTTTAGAGTATAAAATTCCGTTTTAGTCTCT
>JAQGAV010001151.1:0-23061 GCA_034691345.1 Phasmarhabditis papillosa | reverse complement strand
GTGGGCTTGTTGGTACCATTACATTTTCCGCTGGCCAATGTTGAATTCGTAAGCGAATCAATACAGGATACCGTACGACGACGAACTCCGCGACCGCATTTTACAGAACACTGTAAGTAGTCGTCAGTAAGAAAAGGGGTTCTTGCACAGAAAGGGTTACGGTAGTTTAGAGCTACCAGAAAGAATTTGTTTGTTGTGATTGCGTGTGCGAATGTAATTTAACTTGACTTGTGACACTTATTTTGAAAAAAGATTTCGATTGTTTTTCTAGTTTTGAAAGTTTTCAGAAATATATGTATTAATTTATAAGAACTCTGTTTTTAGAAGAATATTACATTATTTGGTTACATAAATATAGTTCATGCAGGCCATGCAAGAAAATTAGTTTATAATTGGAGCACATAGTAGCACTGTAGCACGACAATACAGGACATGTGTTAGAGTTGGGATTAGACCAGTACCAGACTGCGCAACCAACAAGCCGGACCGGGTAAAACATTTCACAAAAATGAAACCTTGCCCGCTCCGGCACGTCTATTGCGAACTTTGACCCTAACCCAGCCTGTTCTTTGGTGTCTAGGCCGGTTTAGACCCTTTTCTTATTGAAAGACTAATTGAAAGAAGAATGGCTTTTTTCGAGGCAGACCGAACAACATAAGCCCTGCTGATCCAGAGTGGGCAGGACCCGGTTCCCAACTCGACTGTATGTTAGTATGCAGTGCAAGTGATTGTGAGAAGTGAACAGAAATTAACAACATTGACAAAATAGTTTATTATTATTATTATTATTTATATTTTAATTTGTTCGTGGAAATTTGGGCAGTATTTCATCATTCAAAAGACATCATACATCACATACAAAAGCGTTAGATACAAAGAATTAAGTGAAACACATTTAAAGGACTATTTAGTAGAGACTGGGAGGTCCCGCACAGAAAACACGCTCACAGATAGTTTGGCGTTATGAAAGACGAGGGGTACTTTATATTTAACCTATAACTGAAGTCGGGGCGAGATGGGAACTGATTTTAAAGGGGATTTTTTATTTAGTTACCCATATTTTGGGGTGAATAATCCCGGTCTATAGACCAAATCGAATGTAAAAATGATTTTGACGGCACTTTTATATGAAAATTTTCATTATCCTAAACCTAGGAAAGAGTTTCAAATGCGTCGATAATGGTTGGGATATAATTTTCGGACTTGTATCCTGTGTGGTATTCGGGTAATCACTGGGGTATAATCAGCTACAAGACCTAGACTACGGTGGCGCAAACGGTAAGCTAATTGTTTTCATCATCACCTCTATCAACAAAGAGTACCGTCAGAAAAAATTTAGCACCTCCGCGCCGGAAGTCTAGGTCTAGCAACTGAGTTTGATCTGTGAGTGTTTAATGTGTTTTCTGTGTATATTTGTGCGTAATTGAGTGAGTGAAGTTGGACAAGGGACAATAGTACAAAAACACAACAAATAACAATAACTGAGATGCAAAGAAGTTAGCCATTGACACGCATTACACTATAGAACATGAGCAAATCGAAAGAAGCACGGACTCCGGGTCTGGCTTGCCCGCTGTTGCAAAATAACATTCCGGAACTGGGCTTTGGAAACAATTTTGCAAAATACCGGTATCCGGCATTTCTAAAGGCAATACCAGAAACCCCAAGTCCAAAGCGGTCCGTCCGAATGGGTCGGATGACCAGGAGCCCGTGCATAAACAAGCCAAAGTGGCAAAATAGGCAACACATAGACGAATGCGTTTGCTTATGGCAAAGTATTTAACGACAAGAAGACAAGCTTGATGACGCAGTTTGGCGCCCTAGCGTTAACTTAAAGGAGCCGGCGGCACCGCACCGCGACCTCATCAGGATTGTCTTCGGGAATTTCGAAGTCGTCGTCGGTAATTCTTATAATTTTGATATTTGCTATAATTACGTACCGCTGACCATGGCGACGCCTGCCATTGAGGTTGAATTCTGACGTTATTGGTTTCAGAATTAGAAGAAGAAGTGTTTGTAATACAAAGAGGCAGTTCGCAGTCTCGAAGTTCAGTAGGTTTAACATCAAAACAGTCCGTATCATCGGCTATCTTTAGTGAAGATGCATCCTCACACCACACACGACGACGTTGTACTCCAGAACCGCAGCTTACGGAACACTGAAAGAACGGGTTACTGTAGCCGAGCAGCGGGTTACTGTATCACAAATAGAGCGTTTATTGGCTATTGAGCAGCTTTTGAAGCAGTTTATGGTCTCTTAAGTTTGTTATTTAAGCGGACAAGATATGTATAGTTTGGTAACAGCTTTCTTACAAATCAGATAGCAATAATTTCAAAAATAGTTACTCAGAAGGCCGGTACTGTGTTTTGGATTTTGAATTCCGGTAATTTTTCGAAGCTTGGTTCAAATGTTTTGGGTTAATCAACGTTATAATTATGGAGAATTTTTGTGGTAAACCAAATTGAATAATAGTGGGAAACAATTCCTGAAAATATTGTTCTTGATGAAGGATATACTTACATGAGTCCATGGTGATATTTGCCATGTGTTATTGGTCTTAGGTGGACATGTATGTGTATTACATATATCCATAGACTTAGGCTTCTTTTCTTCGTCACATACATTAGAAGAACATGAGACATGACGACGACGCCAACCACCTCCACAAGATACAGTACACTGGAAACAAAATATATCAGAGTAGACCATTTGGGATTGCTATTTGTAAGATGGGACTTCGAAATCCGAACGGTCTTTGTTGAAAAACAGGCTTTCGGGCTTGGCTTAAGCTTGTATTTTGATCTGCGGCATTGTTTTTTTCTGGCCGAGTCACCCAACCCGTTGTCAGTGAAGAAGGAAAATGGAAAAGTTCGAGTCCCCAGCAACGTCCCATTCATTTGTATTGAATTGAGCTTGCGTAAATTTGGAAGTACTATTTTTTGTGCTGGTTCCTTAGTTTTCCAAAACTCGTCTTAGGCACATGCTCCGCTCATTTTAACCATCGTCTTACCTGAGCCCAATCATCAGTGACCCATTTTCCAAGAGGTGGTTCTCCCTTGGGACAAGCTTCTAATTTACAGGACTTAATATTAGAAGGCCGTTGTTCTACTTCACAATCGTTCTCATCTACTGTATCACCACTGTCACGGGATACACAGAGAACAGAACGGGACTGATGTACATGAATACCACAGGAGGCAGGACACTAAAGATATTTAGTAATTAGGGTGTTTAAAATAATAGTTATAAGATTTGTGATTTTTGAAAAGAGTAGTTTTACGAGGTTGCTATGGTCTGTATGAATAGTCTGGTTTCCAGTGAAGTTGCCTTGAGAGATTGGCGGTGCTAGATTGAAACCAAGGTATTTTTCGCGAAAAAGTTCACAATTCGGCGATTTTTGTATAACAATACTGTTCCACAGGAATGCCATATATAAGCCTTGCTCTTAATATAGTCATCGCTGAGAGTAATAATGGAGTGTCACTTGCGCATTTTTAGGATTTTTAACACAGCACCTGCAGGAAAATTCCACGCGAATACTTGCAAAGTACAATAATGAATGGAGAGTAGCCTCCAGATGCTGTCGGGATGCTCGCAAAAGGGACTCAGACGAGCTGGAATTTTTTACACTCCATCATTACTCTTGGCGCTGACTATACAGACAATTCAAGTCTACATGACTATGCTTAAAACTATGGAGTTTTGATTGATTATTGTTAGCTTACCCTGTTCTGAATACAAAGCTTCTAACTTACCGGCATCCATGGTCCTGTTCTCCAGAAGGCGCAGGATCTTATCTGGCAATTCTGAACATCCTCTAATTTCTCCAGATGCTGACAGTACTTGTCGTCCAAGTCACGAACATGGTCACGGCATTTAACCTAAAGATAATGACTAGTATTTTTATATTTTTATTATGATATTATTTGGCGGTCGCGAATATTATTAGAAGTATTGCTATACAATTAATGACTTAAGGAATTAGCAGCCACTAGAACTATATATATTGCGTTATAGAACAATTTATCAGATTATAGTAGAATTCAAGAATAACACCAGTGTTTTAAATTTAGTTTTGCGCTGGGATAAATAAATAATCCACTGAGACATGAAAAATGAAGGCAAAGTTGCCAAATGGGGAAATGCGCAGATGACACGGCGTTAATACTCTAGAATCCGACTACATATCTCGTATATGTAAAGAACACAGTTTTAATAATAACCTACCAATCTCTTCTGAACTCCTTTTCCACAAGAGACCGAACATTCTGTCCATGGTCCGCTTGCCCATCTAATCGGCGGTAATTCTGCCAGTGGCGCAGCTTGTGCGCGTCGGGTCTCGCAGGCGTCCCGTTCGCAGATCTTCTCGTGTCGCGGTTTGCTAGTGCGATCACATTGCGAGTCCGGTGCTAGTTTCTTATCATGTCCTTGGACACAGAAGACCTTGCGAGTCTGTGCACCCGTGCCACAAGTAACCGAGCAAGACGTCCACGGGGTTATCTCCCAAGATGTGCAGGCAATCAGACTGAAAGGGTTACTGTAGCAAGAATACGGTTGGAATTAACATTGTAACACGCTTTGTAGGAACAACGCACTCCGTCAATGTAGCAAAATTTGTTTATTTTAGGAATATATATTTTTGTAAACTTACTTGCATGGCTGGGTGGTCTGAGGAGGTTGTGAATCCCCGCAGAAGGAGTTATCTACAATTTGTTCCCGATAAACACATTCTATGCTCCGCTCACGAACTCCCGAACCACAAGTTACGGAACACTGAAACATTAGAACTCACAAAAGGAATTGTATTTTTTTAATACTTTTTATCATTCTTAAACTTTTATATTCTCTTAAAAACTTTTTGTTGTTTACGTCGGTTAAGCTTCAAACCAATAACAAGTTTATGTATCTTATAACATAAAGATAAACTACGCCATACCAAGATGCCGTGTATTTAAACCAAATTCTATAATATACTTATTCTCAGTTCTTCCTTACCTGTGACCACTGGTTAGTCCTCCAGAATGGACATGGTCCTTGGTTACATTGTCTATGACTAGGAGGTCTTTCTGCTACTTTAGTACATTCATCAGAAGACACATCTTTGCCGTTAGAATCAACACAGGATACACGACGGGAAGACCAACCATCCTCGCAGGACACCTGTAAATACAGGGTGGTTTGTAAACACAGTACAGTTTCTAAATGCAGGGCAGTAGTTATGTTGGTTTTAGTATATGTTGTTTTGGACCTTTCTGAAGTTTGAAATGATTTCTCTCAAATATTTAGGTGGTAATACT
Source organism: Phasmarhabditis papillosa (assembly GCA_034691345.1). Lineage (NCBI taxonomy): Eukaryota > Metazoa > Nematoda > Chromadorea > Rhabditida > Rhabditidae > Pellioditis > Pellioditis papillosa. Next base: position 17,763 of record JAQGAV010001151.1, on the reverse strand, counting down.
TATTATAGTAGTTGAGTCCAACGTGATCACTTTCTTTGCTTCAAAACCTACACTACACGGGGTCCATTCTCCAATTTTCCACGACGGACAAGAAGGTCGAGAACAAGATTTGCGAACTATGCGTTCACGGTAGTTGCATTTGCCTAGAAAAATATAATTTATAGAGTATTGAAGGGACTGTGAAAACGTAGATGCCGGCTATTCACTTTTTTATAGATTTGTCATCATTTGTAAACTCAGTGCGCCACAATCGTCAATGGCGCAATCACGTCTTGTTATAACATGCTACTTTTTACCACTTTACATTGCAATATCTCGAATAGGAATGAAATTGAATATATACTATCTTATATATTTATAATCAGTACCGTGTTACAGTTCCTTTAACAAAGCAAGCAGCGTTTATACAATTTCCTTTCATATTCATATAACGCCATTGCTCGACCGGCTACTGAGCTGGGAATCTTGCTTATAGTGAATATATAACTTATTAATTTTTTTTATTCTAAAAAACGTACTGTCTTCAATACTTCTTTGATGTGTATCCATACATGTTGCTTCTCTTGTTTGTATTCCTTCACCACAAGAAACAGAACATTCACTCCAAGTACCAAATGACCAAGCTGTACACAGTTGGTCGTTGCAGGATTCACGATCCATCTAAAAAAAACAAAGGTAAGATAATAATGTTTATGACTATTATAACTACTTTATATTTACAATACTATTATTATTATTATTATTATTATATAATTACCTTTGTTCCGCAGTGTCTAGGGTCTATCTCCCTCTCTGATGCATCTACACACTGTGCATGTCGCATGCGAACACCACCGTCACAAGAACGAGAACACTGAAAGGGGCGGGGTTTATAAATATACAAATAAATAAGGGGCGGGGTTTATAAATATACAAATCAATAAGGGGCGGGGTCATAAGAAAGTAGGAGGAGCTTGATATAAATCGATAAACTTGTTGATGAAAGTGGGCTGCAAGTACTGGAAGTTACAGAGACTATTTAACTCGCTGAATCGCCCAATAGTGAGAGAGTCAAATTTTCGGTACTGAGACCAGGCAAATAATCAATAATGGGCGGGACTTTCAACACTAGTCATGAGCATGACTAATGTACGGAGCATAACAAATACGTTAATCGATAATGGGCGGAGCTGTCTTAGCTTACCTCTGACCAATGTCCATACTTCCATTTTGGACAAGGATGCATATTACATGGTCTTTTTAGCTGTTCTCTCTGTTCTCCACAATGTTGTTGGTCTAAAAGACGGCCAGCAGAATCCAAGCAGGTCGCATTACGGGTACTCTCACCACGACCACAAGTCACGGAACACTGTAACAATGTCATTATTTGTGTGTTTAGAGTCTATAGTGGTTCGTGGCCTAGTGGTTAAAGAAGCGGTCTCTGAGTCGGAAGGATTTGAGGTCTTTCGTTCGACTCGTCGTAGCTGCAAAAGGCTGCCAAACGGAAACCGGCAGCCTTTTGCAGCTACGACGCAAGCAACAAAATGAATGTACATAGGGGTTAGACCTATTCTGAGGTGGCAAAATTGGCAAAATTTTAGACAAAAAAGCACTTCTCAAAATGGTGGTACGTTCTAAGAATGTTACAATTGGAAAATCTTATAAACCTTATAAGTCCCTTTTTTAGAATCAAAGTATAAATATTTATATCTCTAGTTTTCTACCTGCGACCATTCTGAGTAGCTCCATCGTTTTCCGGTACAATCCACGTGACAGGCAACTCTTTCCGAAGGTCTACTACAAATATTAATATAAATTTATTATATATTATTAAATTGTTATTGATTGATTGTGTTTCTTGTATGGGCGGTCTTACCTCTCTTTGTCACAGTCTGAATCTCTGGCTACAGTACTCCTTTGGTTCTCGACGCGAACACAGGTTACCCGTTGTTTCTTTTCTCCCATACCACACTGTGCGGTACAGGCAGACGTTTCTTCAACTTGCCATCTAAAGTTAAAGATGTGTATTATTTGCTGAATTTTCAGATTAAAGATCAGAATATATATTTTGTTACCTTATATGAACGACCGTACGTTAGAATTCAGTCCCCCGGAAGGGGAGCAGAGGTGGCCGGGCCGGGAAGGCAGGTTTTCAAGGCTTTTTCTTCAGGATCCTGGTTTTTCAGGAATTCATAAGCAAATTTTGGATATATTTAAAAGGGCCGGGCCGGCCGACCACCTCTGGTGAGGAGTGGTAACTTCAAAAGGGATGAGAATTTTAGGAACGGGTTTGGTTTTTCTTCTTTACCACTGACCGGCTTATTTTTTTAGCGTTAACTATTCAGTCCTTTTGATTCCAGTTTGATTTTGTAGTATATAAAAGTGTATACCTAGTAGTACAGTCTATATTGCACATTCTTGTGTTCTGTTTTGGTTTTTGGGTCTGACAGAACCTGTCATTAGTCTGTCTATGTTGGTGCATTGCATCTACACAAATAACTTCTTGCGATTGAGAACCTTAATTAAAATACAGAATTATAAACGAAACCAGAGACATTTAATTTAATAAGAGACGCGTTTATATTTAACAGATTGAATAGTATCATGTTCAAAGCAACCCAGCTAAACCAATTTTGGGATTACGTTGGGAATTCGGAAAGGTTTGGAAATGGTAACGCAACGCTATAGTCGGCGGACTAATCGCTTAAAGCTAAAGGTCTAAACAATTTGAATTAGAGCACAGATTTGCTGTAATTGGTCTAATGAGCTAATTAATTTTCAGTTCGTACCGTAACCTTACAAGCTATTAATCCACCGACTATATGCAACGGTATACGTTAATCGTACGGTACAGGTTGCCCACATGTGATTGCGTCGGCCAGGACAGGCACGTACAATCAACCCCTGTCCCAAAATATATATTTAGAAAAGATAACTTTAAACTTTGTGAGTCTAAATTGCATTTATCGAGGACGCGCATAGTCTATACATTTGAAGAAAGTGTTTGTACCTTGACAAGTCTTATCACAATTAGACCATCGATCTCCCATCTTCCAAAAGAATCCTCTAACAGGAGGTCGGACCTTGTTCTCAACACGAATCATATATTCATAGGATATTTCAGGAGGATGTAGAATACCAACAGACAAAACATGTAGGTAAATGTCGCTTCTAGAATATAATTGGGTTACTGTGGATGAAGAACCTGCACATCTAACTTTATAACTTAAACTTTTGTTAAGTTTTGGTTAATGTTGGAAGCTTTGTATCATAAGCTAAAGATTGTTGATTGAAATCCTCCAAAAATAAGTTTGCTGCTCCCCGTAGGTGTTTAGTCTCTTTTATCTCACATATAGTCGGATTCACAAGTAAGACAGCGGTGTTAATAAAATTGGCTTGCAGGAGTGTTGCAATATTTTGTCTGAGTAAGGTATGCAATAAGCAAGTTTGCAATCTGCTGATATTGCGCGCGTAGAATGCCAGCCGGCGCAGCGTTAAAATAACGAAATACGCAGCATACACGGCGATATTATTTTTGAATCTGACTATATTATCTTTAACCCTCTGTCACATAGTGTTTCATGTTTTACACTCCACAATTTTTCAAAATTCCTTTTTATGTGCAGCCGTAAATTCTTGCCTTATAGGTGCAGTTCCATTAATTCTCTCAATAACATTATCACTGCCAGAATAATCCAGTATAACATCTTGTACAGCAATTTGTTGTCGGAAAACGGAGACTTGGAAATAACCGTTGAGAAGGAAATCGCCGTTAGCAGAACGAAGGGCTGAAATATACTTCTGTTAGAAGACTGTTATGCTTCTAGTGCTTCAACTATAATAAGTACTAAAAATAAGGTATTTTATAAAAACAATGAAAATTTGGTGAATTGGGAGCCTTTCTTTGAAATATACATTCATTTTTATCGCATTCTCCATCGAACAATAACTGAACTATTTCTTATAAAGATATTGTCGGAGCTCTGAATATTAGAAAATTGTAGTTGCGATTCATTCTCGTGCAATTTACAAGCGCGGTGCTAAAATTCATATAAATACGCAAATTACCCTACAAAAAACTCTCGGATCAGACTATCGCACTTATCTTTAATACTCATGTTAATAAACTTACAAAGATAATTATCATCATCTTTCATATTCTTATATCCATGTTGTCGAATGTCAATATTGGCAGATCCAGCTGGTATTTTCATGACCTTAAAATATGTATATACATTAACTAGTAAACGACCTAGGAGTAGGTATGCCGCACATAAATGTGGGGTCGCCAGGGTTTTGAAAAGTATATATTCACATATTCAATCAAAGCACAGGTTTACATCAGTAGCTTCATTCGGATAGCAGCATTAATATTTGAGGGAGCCGCGTTTTTGGCTTCTTGGAAATCGTAAGGAGTTCATTTGCCTAGCTTGGGACATGAAGGGGATTGAACCCACAGTCTCTCATATTTGCGGATTCGTACACCAAGCAATTAACCAATATTTACGAAGCAGGGTTCAGTTGTGATATGGGTTATTGGATTCCCTAACCCTAGATCCCAGAAGAACAAAGCAGAAGAATATGATCTATAGTTAATACTTGTTACCCACTGTATATTATATAGGCTATATAAGGAGAGGTTTTATCTAATAAAAGATTAACTCTCATTTCTATTCCTCTACTAAAGAATACAACTGGTTTATGTTCATATTAAAACAAATAAGTAATAATCACACAATGATCTAACAAAGAAACTGAAACCTTGCTTTTCGGGAACCGAGCATTATATAAAACCCTATTCCGACAATTGTTAATGCTATAAAGTATCCCTATTATTGCTTCAAGGCCTACCTCATTATATCCGAATGATCCTCTTTCATTATAAGTTCCTTTAACAGTCTTACAAGTACTATTGTCACCACCACAAACACCACAACGATCTCTTTTTTGAGTAGATTGCAGTATATGGTCACAACCGGCCTAAATATACGTATTATTAATAATACATAATATATATTTATTTTTGCATATTGCAAATACCTACAAAAACCCAATTTCTTCTTTACTCAGACATTACCGGAAAGAAAAAGAAATCGACAAATATTGTGATACTACTGGATACAGTATATGAATACTGTATAAAAAGTTAGTTCGAAGATATAGTCAGCGCCGAGAGGAATAATGGAGCACGCGCGTACTTTTCTTTACACTGAATTCTTTACACTCCATCAATACTCTTGGCGCTGACTATAGAATAAACTCTTTAACTTACCTTCAAACATGTTCCATCAACACAAATATCGTCGCCATTCCGATCACAAGTACTGCCGTCGATAACCTTAAAGAAAATCATTATCATTTAATATATGAATTAAAAGTATTTTGTTTATTATTTTATTAATATTAATAATTAAATTACGCACCTTATCTTTTAATAAGTAATATGCTGCTGTTCCACTTATTCTACAGTACAGTTTACATCTTTCATTAGGAGCTACTCCGACATATCTTGGAGTCCACACTGCGTTAGCCGAAACACCGTGAATACCAACATCCTGTAAGGAATAACGTTATTATAGGTTAAGGGTTAGTTATCTGGTGGAGAAGCTAGGTTTCCAACGAAGTATCATGTGGTCGTAGTATAGAAACGCCCGGGTGGGTGCCCGGTCGTTTCTATCCTACGGCCACAGGGAAGCAGTATTGTTATATAAAAATAAATGGATATTCGTCTAATTTATAGCCTTTTCTTCGAATATACATTTACTTTTACTTAACACAACTTCTGCAAAAGATAGTTCATGGAAATCTCACTTGATAGAGACTATAGTTTTCTTGTATTTTAATATATAGAATGTAAAAGAACACTAACTATACATTTAACATTTAACAACCACTGATAAGCATATTTTTAGCATCAAAACTTTCGTTGCGTTTCATAAAGTTGCAAATCTCTTTAGGATTTTCTTTTGAAAAGATAAATTCGGGTGCAGCAACCCAAAAATTAAATAAGTAAAAAAATTTGGACTGAAAGAGATCACTTTCCGGTTAAAACAACTATGCTACAGACGTTTTTTCATACTATATTTATTAATTCACCTACCTTATTATTGTATTCTCCGCACTGGACCTCCCTGAATCCCGGAGTATCCCATGGGCATTCTTCTGTATTGCAAGACCGGTATTGTTCTCTTTGTCCGACACAGTACTTTCCTCCATTTAAAGGTCTAAAAGTCTTAACTACAGTAATACATAAAAGTCTAAAAGTCTTAACTACAGTAATATAAAAAGGCCTAAGAGTATTAACTACAGTAATCCTTTTTGTAGCTTAACTACAATAATCCTTTATATTACCGTACCTAGGAGAATCGCAGTCTCTTAGTGCCTTCTGTATTCCTCCTCCACAAGTTCTACTACACTGTCCCCATGGTTGCCACTGACCCCATCCTCCATCAACTCGCGAACGGAGCTCCTCTGACATCAGAACACACTCACCACGATGACAGTACTTCTAGAATATGGAGTATTGATTGATTTTAGGTATATTTAAGGAAATTTAAACAAAAGAAATAAGTTGTAAAAGGTTTTAGCATGTATTTGGTATAGAGGGTATATTGGATAACAGTTGTTTGGCGCATGAAATAACGTTCAGTCAGTTTTCAGTCAGATTATTTTCAAGCGTGTGGTTCAAGCGCTCCAAAATTAACTTTAAGTTTAAAATAGGAGCACAGTCCTTTAATCCCACTGTCTCCGTTGGCGCTCCATGTGCTACGGACTATAGCTGATTAAACACGTCTAAACACTGCATTTCAAAGAGAATTAGTTTTTGAAAAAAACTTCTTTTTTTCTAACTAAGTTTTATTATATATATATATATATTTACTTACAGGCGAATCATTATTATCACACGGAGTTCCATCTGCCCATGGCATATGCTGTGTTCTACAACCCATTTGAGAACCATAATAGGTAGCACACCAAAGACGACGACATGTTGGCTAAATATAGAAAAGAATAGGATTCCCTGTTACATTGTAATTTAAGAGTTCTTTATAACGAAATTGGTCATTTTCATTGACGGATGAATCGTTTACAGAGGTATACTGTAGAATTTAGATGGAGCGCGGAAATCAAAAGAAAATGTACAAGCAGCCGATATAATTGTGCGCTCGCCTTATAATAAATAGACCTTTAGACCTTTAAACTACGCAAGATTTGTCCGTAGACTATAGCAAGCTAAGTGAGTTCTTTATTACTATTTTAAACCTATGACTATAATAATAAAGTTACTTATATATATAAAATAATAAAATAATATAACAAACCATATAAGGACATAGCTCTGATTGTGGTCCAAACACAAATCTACACTGTTGGTTAACATCATATTTACGACCGGGAGAATCCGATTCAAATAGTTGTTCGTAGAATTTCCTCTGAACAGGCTGGTCGAAAAGACATTGGATTTGGCCGCGGTGGTTGCTGAATGAAATTAATATCTAATTTTAATTTTAATAATCTTATTTTGTAAGGTCCCTCTCTCGAAGTAAAAAGCTAAACTATGAAAACATATGAATAAGGTAAAGTAAGCTATAAGACTCGGCTCGAGCCGGCCCCGAATTTTGTGGGCATCTGCCGTACTATAAAAACGCCCGGGTAGGTGCCAGGGCAGTTTTTAGTTGCCTAAGCAGTTGAGAATTGTTGGGCTGGCGTTTCTATACTACGGCCTCTGGGTTCTATAAACCAACACCTGTGATAGAAAGTTTACTTTATTGAAACTTTCTTCAACTTACGATCCCCCTCCTTCATCGAAAACCCCCCTTCTTAAAATACTCTCTCTTTTTTTCTAAGAACATTCCCAAATGACAATATTTCTATTTCTGCTTGTGTTTCTCATCGTTAAAGGCCTGTGTTGTGATTAGTGTTTGAGCACATTTTAATCCCTTTTGGTTCATTTCGCGCCCCGTTTATAAACCGCCATCGTCCCATTTTAGCGGTGGGTCGCGTTAGCCGGAGCAGCCAGCCATCGCTCACTTTGCAGCGTAAAAAACACTTGCGCCTTTAGGTCTCAAATTTCTAAAACATTTGTCAAAAGGAAGAAAAATAACTGCGAATTTGAGAGAAAATTTGTCTCAACAGAGGGCGAAAAACGAACTTTTAGTTTAAAAATAAAGAAAAAAGATAGTTGAGAAAGAAACAAAAGATATATAGATGTTGTACGAAAGTTTGCAAACAACTTTTAGTATTCAAAGGATGTTAAAAAAGATGTTTACTTATTTAAAAAAATGTGATGAGTTTAATTATTATATTTGTTAAAACAAAAGTTACTGAAGCCCGTTGAAAACCGTAAAAGTAACTCTGAACTTAAAGACATAAAGGAAAGGTCTCGTGTGGTTTACTAAACGGTGGGTCTGATTGCTCAATTTAAAACGCGCAACATTGTTTTCTTCACAAATATAAATTAATTATTTCTGAAAAATAAGTTAGTTGTGGTGTTGTACATTAATTGATTAGTCCGTGTTTCTGCGCGTTGCTCGGCCGCGCTTCAATAACATTTGGGGTTTGTACGGTATACCTTTGCATAAGCCTTGGCCGCCGACTATATCGTGTCATATATAAACCATTCAACTAAAAGTTTACCGGGTAACACAGTTCGAAAAGCGATTGAACCTGTTTGAATCTTTGTAGCTTTGTACACAAAACTCGAATTTTATAGAAAAGCCTTTACCTTACAGTAGCCGTTATATTTCAAGACCGTGCCCACTTACTCCAGGAACTTCTCGAGCATTCCACTGCTACAAGCACTCCATGACCATGGATGAGTATTATATTCGAGGGTGGGCGCCATAATATGATAATTATTCTTAGTTACATGCATAAACTGTGAGCATTTGCGTTCGTCATCATGGGGAATGTTGAATCTAAAAAATCATAATATTTAAGTAAAATAAAAATTACTGTTTTTTGTGTTTATACTTTTCATACACTCTGATTCTAATAATGAAGCCGTTTTAGCGTAGTATGTATGAAGAACTATGTTTATAGCGCATTCTGGGAACATGTGTAACTTATAGGCGAAGGACCAATCGCTTTCAAGGGGTTACTGTACGAAATAAGAATTTATTCGAGGTTATTATTGCAATTAGAGCAAATCTATGCTCTAATTATAATTTATTGGACCTTTAGCTGCAAGCGATAAGTCCGCCGACTATAATATTTATAATTTAACTACTCTTTTTATACTTACACATGTCCTAATTCATGAGCAATTGTAAATGCAGCAGATAATCCATTATCTTCTATTATTGCACAACTCTTCTGCATATCACACATTGTACCTAACTCTGCTAAACCTAGGGTGTCACATTTGCCAGGAGCCCTAAACAGAAGAAAGCGTACTGTAGGCAGTATTTATTTAATGTATAATAAATAACTTATTTTTTATAAACTAAAAACAGCAATAAGAATGTTCGTACATGATGATTTTCGATTACTTTTAATATTGGCTGTCAATGGATGGATACGGTCCTTCACAAAACCAAGGTGTTTGTCTAGTGCCAGTGTTCGCCAAGCTACCCGTATAAGTAAAAGTTTCTTGAGTCTTCTGGGTCAGGTAACCTATATTGTTGCGGGAAGCTTACATATAACTTTACCCGTAAAGTAAGGTTTCATAAATAACGTATATCTGAGCGAGTAACTGATTGAACACGACCAGTAGATTTAGGATAAAATGTTGGACTTTGCTGGACAAATATATAAAAAAACGCTTACATTCTGTAAAAACATCATACCTGCATATATCTGCTCTTGTTAATAATATAGCTACATCATGATGGTTAATAGAATCATCATCTTTGTCATTATAAAGATGTTGCCAACGACAGAAGCCCTGCAAGGTCTGCTGGGCATTTGCTGTGATTTGCGGGCCGGACTAAAATAAAATTATATTTTTTGTAATATATATTTTAGATTAACATTTATAAATAGGTTTAGTGGCATGGTTAGAAGTGGTTAGAAGCTTAGCCTCATAAGCTAGAGGTCGATGGTTCGAATCTCCCCGTAGAAATTGCAAATTTGTTGTGATTCGCCGCCTCCACTCCCTGGGTTCTGTGCTATGAAGTCCCGCTTCCTATGGTTCCCTTGGCTCACTTCTTCGCTCCAAACATCTGTGATCTCGTGTTTCGTAAAACAAATAAACAAACTTTGGAAATTTAAGCTATCTAGTTCAAAAAGCTTCGTAGACAATAAATTTGAAGTATTAGGAATTGGATTCTTTCAAGGTTCTTCATAAAATCTGCTTACATATTCATTTTTGAGAATGACAAGTTTGACTACCACAACATTAATAGAAGCACGTAGAGATTGATGGCGATAGATGGATGCAACCTAAATGGGATACTGTAGTTTTGTAATCTTTGCGGGACTAAAAACTTTACTTATTGAAAAATAATATCTGTTTGAGTTGTATTTTCAAAGTAATATGGTTGTATAGTCTGCATCTACTAGTGTTGGGCGTTTTTACTAGTTTTACCCCAACCCGATCTCGGGTTGAAACGAGTTGCTACAAAAACGGGTTTTCGGGTTTCTGGTTGATCATAAAACCAGGGCTCGTTTTTTCGGGTCGAGCTGCCCTGCTCTAGTATCTATAGCTATGTTTCCAACGCAGTTACTTGAGGATCAGTGGTGCTATATAAAAAGGAATAAAAAACAGCTTTTTATGCAGATTGTGTATCACTATACAAGTTTATAAAGTAGTAGCATCGTTTATAAAAAGTTCTTAAAAACAGATTTGTCTTAAAGCTAAATACTTACAGTTGAAAAAAGAGTGAGAACATAGTCTTCTAGATTATATCCATGGTACTCATACATCTTAGAATCTGCCACAACCATAACCTAAACAATGCGAATTCAATCAATAAATTAATTCTGAATGTGCTGCAAAGTACGACTTTTTCGCACGTAAATTGAACGTATTTTGCATTGTTTCTAGCACGTTCTACGCCAGGCTGCGTCTTGCCACGAAACTACAGTAAAAAGTTATAATTTCGTGCAAAAACAGAAAAAAACAGACGTATCAAAGGTCTTCAACGTTTCTTGAATCAACAAAACTCGGTAAAAATACATTTTGTTTCAATACCTAGACTGCATCGCCGCGGTGGTATGTGCGGTGTGGCTAAATTTTGCCTTAAAAACGTTCTGATATGGCCAATTTGCTATTTTTGAATGCAAAATTTTGCCACACCGCGCTTTAAGTATGACCGGCCAGAAAAGTTTTGTATTGGAACATAATATAATATTAATTAGTGTTTTTTAATTACAACATTTCAATGTGTTTGGTTTTTGCAGAGTCTTGTCAGCAATTTCAGAGGCCAACGGAACCGGCCCGGTTGCAGTCGAATTTTCGAAACAGACTATATATAGATTCTAAATGCTTCAATCTGTTCTTCAATAACGCACCTCCACATAATGATCCCATGAGTTTGCAGCTCTTCGCTCCCTCGTTTTCCTTCCTAAATATAGAGATATTAGCATTAGAGCGCATGTTATGATGGTCCCCTGATGGTTTCGGCGCCCTAATACAACCTGTTGGCGGTTAACTATAAAGACACCGCTGCTCATGCATATTTAAATATGTTAATGATCTGTATTATTGTAATTATATATATATTATAATTATTGTAATGTGAGGTCTTTTTACACTTATTTTACAACTGCTAAACTGCTTTTTATTAACTATTTTATAGTTGTTGAGGGTGTAAAGATACATTTCTCATTTCATAGCAACAGCAGTCGGCAATTTGTAAAAAGAGAACCAATTTCCAGTGGAGACTCGAGAAGGAAAGGTCCACCAGATAGTTAGATAAGATATAATGTTATTGTAGAATAAATATGCCGTGTCGTCTGCGTATTTTTTAATAATGTTGCGTATTTTGAAAACGTTGGAACAAAGTTTTGGGAAACGCCCCTTTACTTTACTCAGTTTGAAGTTTTAAAACTGTTTCTCAGTCCGAGAATCTTGCCGCGAAATGCATTATAGAGATTTATGTAGTTAAGCGTTTAAAGAAAGAGTGCGGAAGTAAAAAATATATTATTTATTTGTTTAGGAAGTGTTTTTGTAAGTTTGTAATAAAACAGTTTGTTCCCAAAAGTTACGAGAAACTCGAATTTGGCAATAGATTCCAAGTTCCGAGTTAATAATATAGTACAACTTGTACTACAATAAATGCAACTACTAGTTCTTATTCGTATTATGTTTGATTTAAAGAAAATGGTCCCTCAAGTCTTGGTTTTTAAAATAGTTTTGCTAAAACCTTTTAAATATAGCCTAACAGCACCTTTATCATTTTTTCAAACACTTAATTTCATAATTTGCTTTGATCTAAATCATTTTCCTAATTACAAAAAGTGCAGATCACTCTTCTGTTTGTAATTTGCGCGTAGACTGCGAGTAGTTGGCCGTTTGCGTGCAGATTGCAATAGAGCGCCGTTTGCAGGCGCTGTACCGTCTGCGTTTAGCACTGGCGCGCACTTTCTCAGTCGAGCACTCGAAGGGTAACGGAGCATTGCGCCGGGACTGACGTTACAGAATTCCGCACTCTTTCTCTAGAAGATCCTAACTACAGTAATCTCTAGACGGTCTTTCGCGGCGAGACCCTCCGTCTAAGAGAGAATGACTTTAGAAGTCTCTAATTTGAGACGGACAAGACGAAAATAAACAGAAATCCTTGTTACGTCACTGTATTTTGTCCCTTTCCGAGCAGAGCCGCCCGGTCTGCGCGAGCAACGCGCCGGTTACCGGCGATTTAGGTGTTTTCGAATCGGTTATGAGCCCAAAATTTTAAATCAGGTGGAATTTAGTACACTTACTGTTAACGTCTTCCCACGGCGTTCCATCATAGCTGGTTAGATTCTCAGGTTTGGCGGTTACTGTATCCCCAGTAGGACCATCAAAGGCGCGAAAATGATGAGGTTCAAATGGATGAACGAGGTGTGAGCGATGTCGAGAAGATTCTAAAACTTTAGTTTTGTTGCGCGGCTATAGTCTTGTGTTTGGGGCTCGTTCTGGCTTTAAAAGTGTTTAAAAAAATGTTTGAATAAAGAAATGTGTGCTGAACTGTTCGAGAGAATTAATTTATATTTACCGATCAACTTCAAACTTTACTCTTTGAATGCGCAAAGCTATATTATTTCGTAATATCAAAGATATAGTTGTTAAAAATAAGAAGGCTATTTTAGAAGCCTCTCAGAATTTCTCTATTTTCAAATTTTGGCTCACCATCAGTAGTTTCTCCGTTTTCATCGATAATTGGTTCGACTTGGAAGACTCCAGTCGGAAGGGCCAGTAGACCAAACTAGAATAAGTATAGTTACGATGTTTCTAGGATATCTCCAAGTTTACAAATCTAGTCGGCCCGTTATTCTGTCTTCATTGTTTTATTGTTTTTAAAAGCCATGTTTGATTTTCGAATCACTAGTTTTCCAGCGCAGTGTAATGGGGTAGCAGCGGTATTATGTACAAATGAATGGAACTTCGGTGGATCACTTCCAATTCTATAAAAGTATATTTACTTTAATCTAACGCCGAAACTCTCCAGAATACCGCGCTGCAAATCCAGCTCGTGATATTGACTATAATCATCGTTAGCAGTAATATGTTTGTCGGGACCCGCTCTCTCTGAATACAAACCCCTTATTTCAATCTGTCTATATATCTTATTAGTTTAGTTTTAATTCGACCGCACATTACTTTATTCCTTATATATATATAATGCATTCTATATTACATTTATATTATTCCCCAGCGAGCTGTAAATGCAAATCAAAGAGAGAAAAAAGACATTTAGGTTAACATTAGAGCGTGACATTTATTTATCTTTTGTTTTACCGTCAAAATAAACTTAATATTAGGTATGGGAACGACATTTAGCCAAGCAACCCGGGAGAGTTAGATGCGCAATGGTAAAGGTTACTGTAATTAGGATGCAGTGCGACTTTAGCGAGAGTTAATTGAAAACCTTTAAGTTAAGAAAAAACACTTAGTTCTTTTTGAAGAGGTAGTTCTATATATATTTAAATATATAGTCTGTATCAGGAGCTGATGTTTACAACACAGTACCCTAGGGAGCGGTGTTATGTAAAAATGAATGTACCTTTGAAGAAGAGAAAGTGATCCACCGATGCTCCATTCCTTTTTATATAACACCGCTGCTACAAGGGATACTATGTTGGATACTTAGCTTTTAATTTAAGCTATAGTATGAATAAAACGTTTTGCTCTAAAATTTATTTAGTGTGTTTTAATTAATGAAGTTTGACAAGTTTTCAAATTGTTAGTTTGGCGCCATTTTGGCTTTCCTTTATGAAACGTGCTCTAGTTCAAATTGTTGCTATGTGCGTAAGAGTTGTTTCTTTACAAACAAACAGAGAAGAATGAAGATAAATGGAAAATGATAGATTAAAAGAAATAATATATAATAAAGTTAAGAAATGTTATATTTGAATAATATATACTAAGCTAACAATAAAAATAAAAGTTTTAAACTGAGTTTCCATCATGCAATTTGAAATTTCACTAACGAGCACCATCTATAGTATTATCAAGCATAAACGTTTCTTTAAAACGTGGTAACTACCATTTGGGTTTTCAAGAAGAGTTTATATAACTTTACCCTTAGTGCAACCTGTAGCCGTATCCACGAACAATTCGGGGTTCTCCCAACTCTTCCCTGACCCTGACAGGAAAGGCAACGGCGCCCAAAGTGAACCAGCGGGGAACATTTTGCCTTCCCGGGAAAGGGTAGGTCGCTCCCCCAAATGTTCGTGAATACGGCCCCGGGAGTGGAAATGGCCCTGTTCGCGACAAACCGTCCGACTTTACGAATAAAGTTTAGGTCCCAATGATATATTTGGCTGCTTACCAGTCCTTGATGTGAATCGCATAGATTAAGTATAGAGTGTTCATGACTGCCGACCACACGGGCCTTGTAAACACAGTATGGCGATGAACGGGACTGTGAGGACACGACCGAAGTGTTACTCTCGAAGATTTGTACAATTGGGATGATTGTTCTAATTGGAGCACTTGTTCTGTAATACAAGGGTTACTGTAGTTAACATTGAGTCAGGAACTGAAGCCGATTAAGGTCGGACACTCAATTCAATTTGGAGAGTAGGTTTACACAAACAAAAGTCCAAATTATATTACTGTGCTGGATTTAAGCTATTTTTGTTAATCACAATTATCTGATTATCTTTTTAACGCGGTATCCTACGAAGCAGCGGTGTTATAAAATGAGAAATTGAAAATCTGTGGATGTGGACCCTATTCTACAAAAGTACATTCATTTTATTCTAACATCGCCTCCTTCATGATACGCGCTGGAATCCTAGCTTCTGTTCGGATTCTAGAAATAGCTTACCTATTAAGTTTATGTGCAGATATTTGATGGAATCTATGCAAGTGTACCATGTAACTGACATTATTCGACCGTAATCTGATGTGACACGACTTGCCGCAGTCTCTTGCCACCCCACGGACTCCCGGAATGGTCTGGCCCGCCGAGTCAAACGAGTCCGGTACACTCCGTCGTGAGCGACGGCGTCGGATAAAATGTCTGTCGATGGAGAAGAGCTCTCCGTTTGATGAGGAAACACCTAAAAATGGATACATTTGTGCAGTTTTGAATTTGGTTCGTATTTTGTTGCCTGCAGCCTGACAAATAGCAATTATAGGTATTGAGCATAAAATAGATTGATCTGTTCAATATGGTTAAGAAATTATATTTACAATACCTATAACAATAATACAAGACTATTACTTAAATAAACAATTTTATCAGTTTTATTTTTGAACAAATATCTTTTAGCATTAACAGACGATATATATTAGGCTCTATATTGGCTGCGTAGGTAACTTATAGCAAGCTTACCTGAGTACTTGGCCCTGGTTTCAACAGATGCGGATCGATGTTGATCATTTGTAATATTAATAATAATATTATTAATGTTATAATTATAATAATAATTAACAATAATAGTGAATATGAGAACCCCTATCCAGGTAGTTAGCGCCCTAGGCCCGAAGGACATTACCAATGCAGACTATAACCGAACACACATGCAAGTCTCCTGCATATCCTGAAATAAAAAGAGATTTATAAAAATATTATTAAATATAAATAAAAAAATTAGCCTAATACTTAATTTTTGTTTATTTTGGGAATTTTACCATAATTTCGAATTCAATTAACCGTTTACATCAACTTATTATATCTATGCTCATCGTGGTATAGTAAAATATCGTCCCTGCGCAACGATGACAAAGTTGCAAATCTTCCAGCTCTGCGCGTAAAATTCTAGCAGGTGCGGTGTTAAAAATAGGGAAATACGCAGAATGCTCTCGGTCTTACCGCAGATCATGCATACCCGTCCCAGAAAATCGATTATAAACATATTCCCTTGATGTTGAAGAGTAAAATGTTCTTGCTAATGTGGGGTTTCTATCTCGAACATGTTGTTTTTTCTCTTTCTTTTGAGGTATTAAATGTGACAGAAACCCCTGATTATAAAGATAAATTAGACGTAAGAAGGACATATTAAAAACGAGGCGCCTCGAGTCGCAATTGATCTGTTATAGAACTCAAAAAATGTAGGATCAGTTGCTTAAGATAACTAGGTTATATGATATTGTTACAACATTATTAGGAAAACAATGTAAACTATCTTTTTTTAAGTAAATTTTCAAGCTTGTAAAGTCTGTATCATGGCTGGTTACCGGCCCAGCCCGGCATGAAATTTGGAAACCCAGGCCGGGCCGGCCGGATAACCATCTCTGGTATGTATGAAGATCCAGGTCTTAGCTAATTGTATTGTGTTGAGGCAGTGTTGGAAAAAATTAATGTACGCTTTGAGAAAAGTCTTCCGATCTTATGGACGCTGCTGTCTAAGATACTCCGCTAGAAATCTAGATCTTAAAACAGACTATAGTAGAAGATGGATTTGGCAGAAACATAGCTAACTATTCTCGGGCAAGTTTATTACAGTTTTCAACATCGAATCAGTACTGAACTCAAACATCAAAATATTAACCAAAGATTATACCAAAGCTTTAATTTGCCCGTTCCCTGTCCTGACCCGACCCCTCGACCCGGCATTCTACCTGCCAGTGGCTCGCGCACGGCGGTTCCGTCGGTTTGCCCGCCTCCATCACTTCGTTCGCTTTTTTCCCATTGTAGAAACAGATAGAACAAATAAAAAGAAACATTTTGAGTTAGCAGAGTGGGGGGTCGAGCAGCTACCGCGCGAGCAGTTTGCCAGTACCTCGCAAGTATCTCGCGCGACCGGCCATCCCGTCTGAGATCTTTTCTTCTTCTTATACTCCCGAAAGTCCCGTTCGCAGAGTCGAAAACTCGCGCGGTCGCCAAATTCCGCAGATTCCAACTGAGTTTCATGTGAAATGAAAATAAATAAGAGTAAACTGTGTAGGCGAGCAGCGGCTTGTAAAGTTTATATTAAAGTAAATATTAAATACGCGAATAACAAGCTAGAATTGAGTCATGGAATAGGCCTAAACCCAAAATATAGTCTCTATCAAGATCTAGCCCTCTAGCGCAGAATGCTGAAAAGACGCGGTGTTGAATACAAATGAATGAGAAATCGGTGGATTGTGAGTCTTAAAGTGCATTCTCTTTAATTTAACACCGTCTCTCTCAAAATACTGCTGTGTAAACATAGCTCCTGATACAGACTATATTTTAAAATAATCTATATATATATATATATATATAT
>JAQGAV010001150.1:0-23072 GCA_034691345.1 Phasmarhabditis papillosa | reverse complement strand
GCACTTGACAGATGCGTACTTCAGTATTGTTCAATATTCACGTACCTTGGATTAGTCTGCTGCTTATCTTTGTTTACTTTAAATTCAATTCCATTCACAAAGCATCCATATCGGCATATTGATATCTTCATCTCTCTGCTCAGCCGAATTTGAATTTTGCCCTGTTCTGGAGCCTAAAACAGTAAACATCTTAGGCCATCAAAGTATTGCCATGTTGAACGAAATCTAAATTTATCCAAATTTTTGAATTTCAGATTTTGAAAACAATAGTGTCTGCTGATACACAATTTGGATGGATAAATTGCGTGAGTTTGAAAAGAAATAGGATAAATGCTCATATAACTCACAGTAATCCAGTAATTACAATACGAGAACTGCTCCGCAAGATCCCAGTTACTAGAGTTACCAACACGAATTGTTTCTGTCTTCCATGTGGTGGCCGCTTCAAGAATAGATCCACAACCGGCTGGCTTAAATATCACAAAGATTGTAGATACTTTGCTTACACTTAGATCGTTTCTTAGCAAACATATGTAACCAGTGCATATTCCATATTCGTACTATGTATTTAGTAATGTTTGCCCTAATCAGAACAAGAGAGTTTTTAGTTTTTAATAAAAAAATGGTTATCCATAATCGAAACTCACCCTTTGGTCGCAAAGGTCTCCTCCATAACCACGCGGACAGATACATTTAGAGCAGTTGCTAGGATTAGGGACACCTTCATTCAAACATTTGGCCGATTCGGTAGAAGCACACTTTCCTGAAGAAGTAGATTTATAGCTAGCAAGATAGTAAGTATTTCCTCCAAAATTTTGAAATGTTTCTCGCAAGATTTTCAAAGGGTGTAACCTAACGTTTCTTAGCTACAGCGTTGAAAAAATGTTGCAATCATTAAATGAATTTTGCTATTTATTTAAATTGTTTCGAGAAGTTTGTGTATTAAACTGTAGCACACTTGGGATATGCCCCTTACCTGAACATCCATAATAATCATTGATCATAAGAATATCCCAAAACGAAATCTGGTTGCCGCCCATTGTCCAAAGATACTTGGGGTCATTAGGGATGATAGTTTTTTGCTCGCGCTCTTTTTCAAAACTGGAAAAAATAAAATTTTATAAACAAAGATTATACGTATTTATACTAACAACAATCAATAGAAATATACTTCGAGCCAACAGTTTTTAGTTTAATATGTTTTTATAACATCTAGCTTTTTCTTAATTTGAAACTCACGCATCAGCTGAATAGTGCATTACGCTGCCATATTCGTATGGAGTATACAGAATTATTTCCTCCTCTGGGTAGTGAATAAAGTTGCCCCAATCTGATTTCTGAATAGAGCGAAAGGTATAAAACAATCTTTTCTCTAGTTTCAGTCACCTTACTTAGAGAACAGTTATCATTTAGTTTCTAAATTTAGTAACCTCAAAGCAAACATGGAATATTCAACTTTGAACAATATCTAAGAAAATTAGTGGATTTGAAAAGCAATGGTTCATTTTAGCTATTGTTTTGCATCTACGTGTTTCGTTATATATACTATACCTTTATCTGTTCTTCACTAACCGGTATATTTTCTTTGTCCACTTGTACATATGTATTTCTGTCGGGTCTACTTTGAGTGTGAATAAATCCTAGTGCGTGCATCAGCTCATGAACAATTGTTCCCATCTGGAAAACAACGCAAGATTTTTAGTTGTATAGGCTATCAGTCCACCGATGATACACTAACTACTTCCAAAAACACAAACTCCTATGGAACATTGCGAATAAGTTATTTATCGAACTTGTCTTCTTTCTCAGGTTACGTACACTTTCACAACCGTCATAAACAGAGAGTTCCTGGACGCCACCTTGCATTCCAACTTCAGAGAAGCAACCACCGTCATTAGAAATAAACTAAAAGTTTATCATCAAAATGTGGATTAGAAGTTGTGCTATCTGTTAACTGTGATTTGAAAGGGGTCGAAACTTTTGATATATTAACTATTCTGATTGTCAAATGGACTAGCATTTTATTGGCCATTTAGGAACTCCGGTAACAACAGTGCTTGTGAAGACCAAGTTATTACAAACCATCCCGGACCTTTGTTATGCTAGAGGGATTGGGGTAACATCAATTAGTCTTGCATAATCCAGGTGTAGTTTATACCAATCGGTCACTCTGATTCTACCCGTATTCTGTTTCTGGCATTCCTCTTCTCCTCAAATCTAATGCATGTATTTGCTTCAAGAAAGTTGATCGATGCGTTGATGGAGGTCTTTTTCTCATCGCCTGAAAAGGAGTGCTTGGGATGAAAATTAATTTTCGAGTTATTACCGAAAACATATTTATGTTTCCTTGTCTAAGATGAGAGAGGTGGCTTTACTCTTTCTTAGACAATAGGCCAAGTTTCGAAACATTCTTTTTGATATCAAAATAATAGTTTGTTTTTCGTATTGCTTTTTCTAATTAATGTATTTCCCAAAAAACATGGTTATGCATAGTATAAAAGCACGAAAACGGAAAATCGATAGCTTAGAAGTCTATGGGATTATGTTGAGGTTCAACTCACTTATGGTGTGATCAAAATAGTAGTACACTTTTCCGTTAATCCATTGATTTGAGAACCTGTCTGCCTGCCTCTTAGATCTTAGGGAGCCGGCTCTATCTTTAACCAAAAAACGTTCGAGAAATTGCAGTTGTTTTCTGAAATAATTATATTCTTCCTACTAGGAAAATGAACAGTTGATTTTTAAAACTTCACAAACAGTGCAACGCAAACATTGTCTGTAACTCACTCATTCAGGTTCATATCCGCTTGAAACAAATACTTTGCCGCACCAGACTTTCGATTAATCTCAACAATACTTTCTGCGCCTTTCAAATATTCTCGCTGTATTTGTGATGTTGATTTTACCTGAAGTACTTGGTTTAGAGACAATTAGTAGATGACAACAATATATATTATTGTGTTTCAGAATTATAACTGATGAAAGAAGCTGAAAATTTACTTTGTCATTTGTAACTTACTTTTTTCGTTTGAGATGTCACCGCCGAGTCCAAATGATCTCCCAGTTTTTCCAGACGCAAACGACGCTCTTCCAGATTTATACCAAGGCTCTGAAAGTATACATCACAACTTAAAACAAGAATTATTACCTCTTCCAACCGGGCAAGGTCAAGAGCTACGCATGATCCTAGGCACAGTGCTACGGCGGCCGCAACTAGATAAAACTTCATTGCCAATCCTTAGAACAAAATGTTTCTAGAATTGTGTAAGCAATTAGAAACATAAACTATTATATCAGTAGCTTTATATCACTTTTATAGGCAAAGTTTTACGTTCTGCTGATAGAGCATAGATAAGTTCCAGCGTGTTTCAGCTTAACAGGGCAAAGTTGTGCACGTTACCAACAAAGAAACACACCATTATAATTTCAGCGATCAGTTCGCAGTAAACAAATTGATGTCGTAGAAAGCAGGGAACTTCTTGGAAACGAAATTAATGGGACTTTTTTGCTGATTACATTTTTTCTCCAAAGTGCAAATTGCTACCGGGGTGATATTTAGTAGATATTTTTCTTGAGAAGGAAAGCAGTTTCTGCTTAACGGCAGTAGAAAAAATGAAGAATGCTAGTACAATATTATAAGAAACATCTATCGGCAGGAATACCGAACTATAGTAGGTAACATAACGCAAATTTCCTAGTACTTTTGTTTTTGTTATGATGTCTTTGTATTAGCCATCAATGTTGTCAACAAATTGGAAATTCCAAAGATTTTCTAAACAGCATTGTCATGTTTCACAAGGTTTTAACTATACACAAATTAAATGATTATTCAATAATTGAATACAATGCGTTGCATACTGTATTAAACGAAGTGACTTACAAATATTCATCATAACTAAATGTTTTGTCTTACTGATAATTTAGATTGACCCTCTTTTTTAATATAGCAATGAATTCAAACAGAAATATTTATTTGACACTTTGTATAGATCACATATCATTTGAGCGGTAGTTTTTCATAAATAGTAGTTTGGAGAGCATACCATGTTGATACTTACAAACATCTGGAAGGAAAAGTTAGTCTCAAATTTTTGCGTTCTTTTCTTTTTAAAAGCTTTTTCTACATTTATTATAGATTTTATATTTTCTTCAAAAGCATTACTTTAACCTACTTTGGTTATTTACAATAGTTGGTCTCCTGGCTGGTGTGTTTCTTTGCCATTTGCTGATACTAGGATAGATGACTTCTTGCGATCAGATCTTGAAGGCAACTAAAATTAAGATTTATTCCAAGGAAGTTAAATGGAAAGAAGATTGTATTTGAATTGTATGATTTCTCGCTAACAAACTTGAAACATTAGGTTTTGCCCAAGACTATATCGTAAGACAACAAATTTTGCCCACTTTGTACCAATTTGAAACAAACTTCATAAATGAAGATTGTGTTAGGAATAAAAAATTATTGATCTTCTATTTTCCCGAATTCAAACTATTATAGTTGCCCGGCTACTAAATGTCTACTATTAGTTTGCCTTCAAAAGAACCTACATCAGTTGCAGCAGTTGATTTCATCTGTGAAAATGCAGAATGTTTTCTCTTTGCCTTCCAAATCTGCTGAATTGCAGACCGGAACTGAGGATTGAACCACGAGTAGATCACGGGATTCAAAACCGCCGACATCATCGCACAAACATGGCAGAACGCGAAAACCTGGAAGGAAAAATTCAAAAGTTCGATTTTTTTAAGCATTAGAAACAGAGGATGGTTTTTAGTATCTACTATTTTTCTACTAATACTTTAATAAAAGTGGTTCAAGGCATGTTTGAAGACTAATCACTTGAGTTGTTAAACTAGCCATTTTCAAGATTTTCAAGTTTTTTATAAGTGTGGTCTAATTATCAAGAATTGTTTTCCATGTTTATCGAAAAATTGAAATTATGAGAACTTTGTATTTGCTGAGTCCCTATACCTTTTTTCAGCTTTGTGACTTTCCTTTTATTCGAATATCTTGGCAAAAGGAAGTTGCACATTAATGTGCGCTGTATATGCAAGCAGATGCTTTAACGAATTAGAAATTGCTCTTTGATATAATTCTATTGAATTCCCGATAATGAGTGTTAGGTCATTACTTTCGAAATTAAAATCTAGAGCAATTTAGTCTTACAGAATGATCAACAAATATTGAGATAACTTTGCAATTTTTTTCTTAATATTGAAATACGGTACTACCTATTGAACTTAGAACTTTTGTTGTTGAATCTTACCGTTGAAAACCATTCGGTTGCTTGAAAGGCGGTCAGGTCACGGTACAAGTTGATAAGATTAAGTGGCATCCAGGCAAACATGAAGCCAAGCACCATAGCAACCATCATTCTGAAGGTCAAAATACAAATAATGTTTTTGAGCCAGGAACCAGGAACTGAATGTTTCGAAAACTTTTAAACGTGATTGAAGAAGAGTTATCAATTTTTAGAAGATTATCACATCGCAATTATTCAGTTACGTGTTTTTGAAGTTCGCTATGACGGATAAATTAACCCCGCTTTTTCGAACCCCATGGTGTTTTACTCTGAGTTCTAGTTGGAAAAAATAGTATTACATTGTTCTCGGACATAAAACTATTGTAATTGGCTACTACAATTATAAAGTCGTGTAGTTTAGACGTACCAGTTCAAATTTCTTTAACACTGGGGTAGTTTTCTTATCTAACCTATTAGCTCTGCTCTTTCTGCTGACTAGTTTCATTTCTGATTCTGGTAGTAGGGTATGTCCGCGTCTTCTCTCCAACTGTGTGTCCATAACTCGACTGATAACACAATAGCACATGGAACAAATGACGGCAGGAATACCGAACTGGAGCAGCATCACCGACATTCCGTAAGACTTGCGTTGTAGGGAAACACCGTCTCTAAGATCTGGCCTAAATGTTGCATATCTTGAAGTGAAATAATTTAAAAATTTCTTCTAATCGGTTTCGGTTTTCAACTTGTGAGAAACTGAAATCCCGCTAAATTCACTAGATTGAGTTTTACATATTTAACAGCCTCTCGGTTGAATTCTATGGCTACAAAGTTTTGAACGCAGACAAAAACTAAGCGATGACACATTAATTGAATACAATTAAATTGTAGTTAGCACAATTATATTGGCTTACCAATTCTCCTCGCAGAATTTTCCACAAATTCCTGAATACTCTTGTTCCGTAGAAAATACACCAGTTGGCAAAGCCATTGAGTATCCGAGTACCCAGATGCCAACAATAATGCCAATGGAACGACTGTAGCTTATGATCTAGAAGAAGATTTGTAAAAATTGTAATAAAAACAGTGGCTGATCTAGTTTGATAGTTAAAACATCTTGAATAATCAATTCAAGTCAAAAACTATATATGAATGAAAGTTAGTTCCATTGCATGAAATCAACAAACCTCTCGATTAGGCTTAACGATTAAAAGACACCGATCGACAGCAATAACAGTCAAGGTAAAGCTGGACACAAAAATGGAACCTCCCTAAAACGAAATGATAAATTTGAATTCAGAACCCGAATTGATTTTAAGTAATATTCTCCAAACATATGAAAGTTATTAGAATAGAGTAAATTACCTGAAAAATCCCAATCAACTTGCAGAAAACTGAAGGGAATACCCATACTCTTGTGAAAATAGTTATTGCAGTGATTGGTAAAGAAGTGAGACTCATGACAAGGTCCGACACCGCCAGACATCCGATAAAGATGCTGCGAACGTTAAGCGATACCTAGAAAGATCTCGTTTTCTTACCGTCTCGAGTCTGTAAGTTTAAAAAATGAAGTATTATAATTTTTCCGTCGCCTAAAGAGTAATACGGACCAACGATTGCGTTATGAAAACATAGTATCGCTTAAGATTGTTCAGAAACATTTGATAATGTACATTCAAGATCTACTCAAACAATTCAGATATTGAGTGTTATTTCATCTCCCGTAACTTAACTGATCTAAAAATAACAGGAATTGTTAAGTTCAAATGATATTGCATTCCAGACAACACAATTTTCAGTTCAAAATTCAAACAATTTTTGGTTTGAATATCAATTTACGGTAAAAAAGGGACTTAACTCGACGATTATCAAATCTAGGACGCCCATGATACTTTGTTTTACAAATTAGAGTTTGTGCCCCGCCGTAACTAAACGAACAAATGTTCCAAAGTTGAAAAAGAAGTCCAAAATTGAACTTGCTATTAGATGCCCCGCTAATTTGAATAATCATTCAAATAATAAAAGTTCCCCTTTTTTAAGGTATATCCTATTCTAACTCTGTATTTTGTTCCCGTCTCAGAAGCATTACTTTCGACATGTTTTGAAATTACCTGATTGATTGAGACCACATATAGCACGAGAGTGTTTCCGACAATTGCCATAATCCATACAAGAGTGTAAAGGACTGTGAAAAGACATTGTATCCCGAACAGATCAATTGACTCAGACGAGTACTCTTGGATGGTGGAACAGTTACTCATTACTGGAAACAATTAGGTAACAAAAATCAATCCTCATAGAAAGAAATAGAGGAGAAACAATAAACTGTCTGAGTAAAAGTTTCAACGGAACATTAATATATCACTTTCTGTAAATTGCAATGGGTCGTCAGCTCGAGTAATTATGGAAAAAAATATCAGAACATTGAAAGATATTAGATGCTGTTATTTTTGATTCCGCACTCATACTGTTACTAGTTTAAAGATTAACATTAATGATTAATGAAAACTGCATTCTTTTTGGGAAGGCAGTAAAAATAACGTCAATTCAGAATGTTCTTACTCCTCAAAAATGGTAGGCTCGATCTCGTTTCGGCATTCCCGAGAGGGGCCGTCCGCATCGAATGACAATAAAAAGGCATATAAAGTGGAAAATAAGGAAATTAGTGGAAATCTAGTAATGGAGCCAAACAAATAAACAAAATTGAAAACAACTAAGTTTAGCCTACCAAAAACAAAAGAGAAAATGTAATTAGACCTGCAATCAGCGATATTAAAAACACTAAATGAGAGTCATTTCGTATGCCAAAAACAATGTATTCAGGCAGGGGCGAGGCGGCCAAAAACATTCAAATATTGTAGTTTCTGCTGGGTTTTAGACCCGATATGAGTTCACGGACAATGGGCTACTTGAATATTAAAAATATTATTAGTTTTAGGGGTGAAGTCAGTACAAAGTATGGGAAATATTCATGAGGTTGATCCCAGTACAACAATTTGGGTAGTACATTCATTACATCCACTGAGAGACTGGCTTCGAAAAATATACGTCAACTGTTGGAACTGAATGTTTCAAAATATAATAATATATTTGAATTTTTTTTTTGAAATTAATGTGCCTGTTTCGTATTGATGTGTTGTAATGTGATATGTCCTACTTATATATATTCCTACAGGATATTTAAATTTCAATCAGGAACTTTTAAAGCTAAATAGAAAACTTATAAGGCATGTGAGATTTCTCCCTGCTGGAATTATCATAAATCTTGATGTTCCGGACTAAGTATCATAGTTCATTATCGAAATCTCCATAAAATGTTTTCGGTTTGAAAAGGTGGTAGCATTCTTCAAGTACAACGGATCAAAACCTATGTCACTCCAAAGTGTTATACAAATATGATACGTTGTATATGTGATTGACGTTTAATTAAGAGATCAGAGCTAAGAGACAGGCGAATTTGCGATCTGATCAATGAATTACTCAAAGTTATTGAAACATTAAGTTTCACCTGTGTTCGTATCAGGCCATGATTAATTTAAAAGGTGATAATTCATTGGTAATGAGAGAACAATTAACAAATGTTGTCAGTTAACAGTCTTTAGTATATACGTTTACAACAATTTCCGATGTTCACAATCGTGTTTTCGGCTAGAAACCACCACAGAAAAACAGACTCTAAATCGAAGCAGGTGCCTCCAAGAAGCGGAAATTGCAATTTCTGTCTTTAAAAGCAATAAAGTTATTACTTCATGTTTATACACCCACAAATCATTAATGTACTATAGATGAAAATTCAGGTCCAACGGAGTTATGAAGAGATACTAATTTTACCTCATTAATTAGCATCTTATTCAATTTTCTTGAAAATATAATATGTAACAAAAAAGGAGAATGGAGAAATCATAATATATAACAATCTTGTGTTGTTTCTAGGCAATATCCAACGGATTAGCCTAACACTTGACGGTTTTAACCAAAATAGCAACTGAAACATTCGCTTCTTGGATAACTTGGGGGTATTGTAATAAAAACAAGTAATAAACATTGTGCAATAATCTAGTTTCTATTCTTATTTTCGGATTTTCTGTCATAAAGTTCAATAACAATAGTTGAACTCGTTGGAGCATAAATTATTGTAGGTAATAATTCAGAAACTCTGGTTAAAAATGCTAAGAATAACTGAAAATGAGATATGTTTGCAAGTTGTTGACTAGAGTTACAACGGTTTTACGATTAGTATAATGGCTTAAATGATTGTTAAATCTTGAAAACAGACAATCCAAGTTAATGATCAAATCAAACAAATAAAAATGAAGGAGGAAGAAAGACATAGTTATTTCTGAGCAGAGAAGCAAAAACAAGAGACATTAAAAATTACTTCTGGTTTGGGTTTTTGGAATTCATCATTGTTTCTTCAAGATTTAAAAGTTTGAAACTTAGCAGAGCACTACGAGCAAGCTTCTATTAGCCCTATAGTCTCATTCGAAATTTAAGATTATCACAACTTTAAAGATCCTATTTTGTCATTCAAAGTTTGTTAAATTTACAGTCTCATAAAAACCGCAGAAGACACGGCCTATATGCTCTTGAACAACACCATACCAAAAACTTTTAGGCAACCTGAGACGGCCAAGTTTTTGGTGTTTCCATTAGCGGAAAAGATGTTTCTTAACAAAATTACCACATCTACTTGGCTTATTGCATTTTTATAAATGGCGGCGACAATAACGGGCTCGGCTAATTATTGTCGAGTACGGGAAAAGACGAAATAATAATCGGAAAGTCGTTTTCTGCAAGAACACATGAATTGTGCTGTTGCGAGAGAGACCAAGCATCTCAGCAAAATTAGATGCTTGAATTAATTTTGTCGCCAAAAACAGCACCTGATTGGATTTACGGAAGATGTTTATCATTCTCCCAAAATGTTCAGGTAGTAAATGAAAACTAGGCCACTGCGATGCAACAGTATTGTAGTGTGGAATATACCAGAAACAAATAGTTGGAAGTTTGCCAGCATATGGATTCTTGATACAACTATTGTTGCCAAAGTGAGATTGACGAAATATACAGAAATAAGATAAACATAAAAAAAGGAATACTTCTCAAATTTTTAAGTAGCAAGTCAAATGTAGATCCTGTTTGCATACTCTATAAACGAGAGTGTTTTCGGATCGGAAAAGAAGGGATTTAAACGAACATAGGGGGACTATTTTGCACATCACCTCGCGAGCATATTTTCGATTCTGTTAATATTACAGTAATCTCGGGAATATAGTCCCCCTATGTCCCTCTAAGATTGATCGCGTTATCTGATATCTAGGTTTGCATTGTTATAATTACAACAAAAGTTGAACACCTTGCTGGCAAACTGTGACAAGAACATCTGAAGAAAGAGGCTATTGACTTCAATAATATAGTCTTAGTAAATTTTAGGTGAAAACATTTCCTTCCACAATTCGTCAATCTGTTTGCAACATAAAATAGTAATTAGCATTACATCACGAATAATAAATTAAAAGATTCCATTATAGATATACCCTGTGTGTGTGTACTACTAAGAATGGAGAAGGTGTTTCATGAAAAATATATGCAATGCCACCCAAAACGAATGAAGACCACCTCACGAAACCCGCAATTGTTGCTCTGTTTGGAAATAAACGTTATAAAAAGGAACTTTACAGTAATAATTTCAATCAAGTTGGATTTTACATTGAGCTGCCGCGATAAATGTTCAAGTCTTTGTTAAATAGAGCAATTGAGCATTCTAGCTTAAGGTGAATTATCCTAAAGATTTCTAGATATTGAATATACTGTTAAAATGAAACTATTAAAATGTTCAACCTATGATATCCGTTCGAAATGCACAACTTAGCACATAACACTAAAAACAACAAGTTTAGCTTCAGGAACCAAATAAAATTAATTTATTAAAAAGGCAGCGCTTAATAGTAGAAAGTGACTAATATGCGTCCACGATTTTTCTAATCTTGCTAATCGTTGCTAATTCATATGTTGTGTAATGTCTTTTTGATACAATCAACATTTGCAAAATACCAATAAAATACAAAAAATGTTGACTCAAGACTTCCAGGAAATACTATGCGGAAGCGTTTTGCACAGAGTAAAACTACATGTCTAGGGAAGTGTCCAATAACTTCAAAATTTAGAATAGCATCGCCCGAGCTAGCAGTCACTTTCAGTTCGTGTTTTGGACCTGGCATTGCGGACTCTCATTTCGAAACGTTTAATGACAAAATGGACACTTCGAAGCAGAAATTGTTGGTTTTCATAGACATTCAATGTTTTTTTTAAATTTGGAAATGTTTGGTTTATAATTAGCTACAATTATACGAATTCTTGGAGTTTGAAATATCTTATAAGATATTGCCGCCACATCTGCCGTGAACTAATTAACTGATTGTTCTCAAAGGACACGAGATGCAAATCATGTATTCTATAGGTTCCCACAAATTTCGATCCAATCAAAAAGTAGTTTTACTATCGGTAAACATTTAGTGATAATCTGGTTTATTTTTCAGGCCAGACAAGAAAAGACGAGGCCAGCTCAGACCAACTCAAAGTAAACCACCACAGTAAAAAGTAGATAAATTAAATTTTGCCACTTTTAATTGATTTTCTGATCTGGCTAAGTAAAAGTGATAACATTAAGGGTTAAAAGTTGACATCGCTGGTTGCTGATGACAGAAAGGTTTCCGCGGAAGAATTTCAATTACTTTACTAATTGAAACAATAAGTAATATTAATTAGAATATTTTAACAATTATCCATTCAGACTCATGACTAACCTTCTTTATTCGTTGAAGATTAACATCACTTATTCAATAAGGAATTTAATGTAACAACTTGCATCATTCGGCATTTTCAAAATATTAAATAGTAGGTAACAAATGTCGGAAACTCAGCAAACCATGCGGTTTAAATAATATTGTAAAACAAAATAGTACTGACTTATTTAAAAAAGTTCGAATAAAGCAAAATACTTTGAAATGCTTTATTATATAACTTAATGATTATTGAACTATTTCGTTTTACATTTATTCCAAAATGAAATAGTTACTACCAACAGTCATAAGCGAAAGAATCACAGAAAACCTTCAAAAAAAACGAAAAACGAAAGTGCACGCAGTTCTTTTCTGCGAGTCGCACTTGCATCAGTGTAATTGCGCTTAGTAATATGAGACCCAATAACTGGTCGGAACTCGTTTAGTTCCGAATGCCGTGTGTTCTTGGAAGTTTCATTAGATGCAATATACTTCTAATATCAAGATAACATGTATATTTGTTTAGAAGAAAAATGTCAAGCATGATGGTTAGCATCAAAAACAACAAAATTTATCTTAACTGTGAGAAAATGTAAGTCATTTGTTTTTATCTTGGGGTACTTTAAAAGTTTCAACCAAAAATTTAGCAGTACAAATGAAATTCCTAGAGTAATATTTTTTTGGTTTACAAGAATTACGTTACTCTGATCTCACGACAATAACCGCATACAGCTCCATAAATACATGGTAAATTAGGGAACTACGAAATTTCAGGACAGATATTTGTGGGACTCATTTACTTTTAAAAACTTATCATATATTGATTAGAGATCGGCCTTGATGCAAATAAATATAATTACGTTAAACTATACTGCGAAATTCCGTTATTGGTAAAATAATGCGAAAACGGAATTAAAGAAATGTAATATTTAAAACACTCTTATTTGTCAAGGACTTGCTTTCGCGCTACTTATTGGCTATGGCAAAATACGCAATATTTGTTTTGTCTTTCTCGTATTTTCATTAATTTAGACTGGCAAAACAATACATAAGTAAATGAACACTTTGAGTGATGAATTAGTCTCAATATCGTCCTTTCAGAGCATCCGGAACGTTCTTTTTTGTTTTCTTTCGGAATGGGAGGGGGTATCAAATAACAGCTTAGCAATCGAATTTAACATAGATTAGAAGTGACGTGCAGTTTCAACAATGTATGTTATACATATTTAGGAATAATTGAAGTATAGCGTTATTTTTGGCTGTCCAAATTGCGAAGCGTTTCCGTGGCCTCGACACGCTTTACCACAAAATCGCTTCGAACTAGTAAAGATTATTTTTAGAAAGTTGTATTGCTGGTGGCAGTTGTGTGTCTACTACTTGACAACAATTCATGTTGAAAGATATGTTAGAAGAATAAAGCAACTTATTTCGAGCTAAAGTGAACAAAGTCTGCCAAACGCATGAAAATTATATCAACTAATAGATTATTTGATTACTGCAAGCTTTTCAAAACTATCTATAACTCGCATATTCGACTGAACACGTGTCGCATCTCAGTTTAGCATCATCGGTACAAGAATTAGTGGAATCGGAAGTATGTCACGGCATTCTGATGTATTTCTTCAAGTTTTCTTGGCTCAGATCTCTCGAATACTAATTTTGGTCCCGGTGAGTCGTCCGGAATGCTTAATGACCAAAAAACGCCTTGATAGACTTTTTAAATCGCGGACTATTCTAATCCTTTGTGGGAAAAGACATCAAAAGAAGGAAGAGAAATCATCTCCGAGGAATCTGAACGGCAGTATCGAAATAGAATGAATGAATATATAAGCAAAACCTCATAATGGACGACAAATTATTTTTATTTGGTTAAAGGCTGATATTGTTCTTTCAAATGTACAGCATACTGAAAGTTTATAGAAACAATTGTGTTATATAAGACGAAAGTTATAAATTTAAAGGCTGAAGGAAGGAAGGTTTCCTTAAGAAGTTGGTGGAATTTTTACTTCAAATAAAGAAGAATTTCAAAAATTGCCGGTTCCAGCTTTTCCTCTTGGTATTTGAATTTAGGAATACACGGAAGCTTTTGTATTCTTTTGGCGTGATGGAGGGGACAGACGTCGCGTGACTTGGCCACATTACCATAATTTAATTGTGTTTTTAATTTGATTTTTGAATTTAAAAATCTTGAAATTCCGCTTGATGTGTTTTGCGAACGTGAGACAATTCAATCTGTGTGGGTTTTGCGGAATCAAAATAAGGGATTCACGAAGTGCAGTTAGTGTAATTGAGTAAAACAACTTCTTTTGAAAGACTATGCTGATTTTTGGATCTCTTACCAACTGAAAGTGGCAAAAACACTTCCTATATGAAGTACATGATTTTGAAAATAAGAATTCATAGTGTTTTTAGCTATCGTGCAAAGTTTTCGCCACCGTAAAACAGACGTATTTCATAATTTAGCTAAAGAAAACTAGAAAAGTCATGCAGTAGTAGTAACTCGAAAGTTTGACAAATTATATTTTGTGTATAAGCCTAGTAAAATGCTAAAATTACAAGATGAAAGGTTCAAAAAATTTCTTCAATTGAGAAATTTGTAAAATCTGGTGCGATTGCAGTGTGGACTATTGCCCGTTTTCATTTGTTTGTACAGCCTACTAATTTCACTGCTTAGCACATTCACATAATAGAGAATTACACATGCTTCTAAGTTTGTCTTTATACTAAAATGTATCGGAGTGACTTCGGGTAGTCAAAGTTTTGCTTTCTATTTAGTGATCCAACCAGATGGTTTGTTTTGAAAAAAATATTTTGATTACAAATCAAGCTTACAGCTATTCAAAACTGTCTTGTTATTCCGTAGCCTATCGTAATACGGTAACGGTTAATCTTAACCCGTCTCCGTGTTCTTAATATACTTTCACAGTGTAAGAAGGTTTATAAAATAGTTTAATATTTAAATTCTGATTTTTGATAAAATGCTTCCATCTGAATAAAACGTCATATATTTCTATTAAATATTGTAATCTTAATACTGAATTAATCGAAATCAGATGATGTGATTTAAAGTATAATATTCTTAACACACTTTATCCTTCTATTTTCCAAATACGCATAGGTTTAATGAGTTTCTATGTACGATGTTTTATCGTTATAGCAGAAAACAAAGTTGTAGGTAAATTACTGTAATGGTATTCCCAGAAAATTTGAAATCAACCTATTAGCGAAGGAGACAACAGTAAGGAACACTATCTGTATTGTTTATGAAACATTTCCGGTTATAATCTAAGATTTTTGAGCCAGAAAAGAAGCCATGCAAGAATATTGTATCGAGCGGAACTCACTTCAGTATATGTAATGTATTCTAGTAAATATGACGCTTATGAAATATCTAGAGCGTCAATTGAATAGATGTTAATTAACGCTGTGAGATAGTTGTAAATCGTAACATCTTAAAATGAATGAATGATTTCTAATTTTCAAGGAATTTGAAATAAACAAATAATATAACCTAATGGTACTTCTAAGTCTGTTGAGCAGGGCTCCTAGATATGTTACTAGTCTGTTGTCATAAAGTCATGGACTAGGTTTTGTGAGATACAAACAGGTGGTAGAAAGGTGATGTGAATACTTTTCAGTTTTTTCATTATGCCTCTGTAATACATATTTTCCGAAAAAGGTAAAATCAGTTTAGTTTTGGCCATTGGCACACTTCCAGATTACACCGAAAACAAATGATTGCAACTATTCGTTTAACAGAACTCGAGCAGCAGTTTCTCCAAGGAACTGTTAAGGTTAGAACACCGCTCTAGATGCCAGCAAAAAGTTGCAGAGTTACTTGTGTTGATGAAATTATTGCTTTTCGTATATAGCTGTTTTTTGAAACGGAAGCAAATCAGTTTTTGTGACATTATTGTTATTGCATGCCAACAAAATGAATTGAGAAGTGAACTAGTTGTTTTCAGTTTTTTCAAAAAATTTCCAAAGAGCCACCAAATAAACAAAATAAACTACAAGCCATGTGGCATACAATTAACGGGGATTATATGGATGGCCCACACAGGGGGTTATAAACAAACTTTAGAGAAGCATTAGTGTGAAAAATAGATGTCAGCTGGAATATTTGAAAATAAATATAGCCTACTCCGGCTGGGTTCGACTCCTCGTAGCTGCAGAAGGGTTGGGAAACTAGCAGCTTATTTGCCCCAGTTTCGTGCCCCGAAGACTGAATGTTAGAACGGGGCCGTCTATGCCCAGAAGATTCCGGAAGAAAAGCCGAAGCCCTGCTTCGAAAAAATCTACAATAATTGTGATACGAGTGATACAGGAACTAAATACTTCTTTAAAAATACTACTCCGGTTGAGACTGGTCCTGGACTTTAGTCATGCCAGGGAAATAATTCAGTCGTCTTGAATTTGAAAGGTGCTACGCCAAGCTCAATACATCTCTGTTTCGCAGTTGATTTTGAATACACATTTCGAAAGAGCTGGTCCATTAGTTAGAACAAATAATGATATTGTTACAGCTAATGAATTTAAAAGTTTGCTAATGGTGTATTTCTATTTTAGATTTTAGTAGCCTTAACTTCATAATAAAAAGACGGACAGAACCTAGAACCCTCATACACCGCAAAAACCTTTATTTGTCTGAGATTTCATAGATTAAGCCAATTTCTTTGTTTCAGCGAGCGATGTTCGACTTATGTTTACTTTGCTATTTGTGCCACCCGCAGTCTTGTGCCAAGTAGCTCTTTGACTTGAAAGGTCGTCCTTTTAACAGTCAACCCTGAAAAGAAATTTGTGTTTTTCCGAAGGCAGAGTCCCACTAGCGAAAACAAGTACTACGAAAATCAAATAAGAATATCTTGAAGCGCGTCACTGTTTCCGAAAAAAGTGTTTATCTCAATAGTTTGGGAATGTGAAAAGAAGCCGATGTACTTACAACGTTTAGCTAGAAACAATTCTCTCAAAAAACGATTTCTCAATCGCATAACCTCGCTTAGGTATCTCTATGAAACGCTGAAACAGTACAAATAATAACTTGGAATTACCGGAAAATGTCAATTCCTGAACAGTTTACATGTGGTTTTTGTGGTCCGACCAAATGAATAATAGCCATACAACTAGCAATTTTATGTGTAACAGATGAGAACACGAAAGAAACAGTTTTAAATTGCCTACAATTAAAGTTAATAGATATTGTTTTGAGGGGCTAACGGTAAGTTGTGAACATAATTCGGCTACTTTTCCGTCAAGAACGTACTTTTTCAAAGTAATTACCGCTTCGATATCAAGAATTTCCGATTAGGTTGTGGGCTAAGTTGTTTTGAAGAATAAAGACAGCCCTATTCTAAGAATAAAATATGTAACAGCTAAGACATAGAAAACAAGTTAGAAAAATAATAGCTTTGACTTTTGGCAGAAAATTGAATACACCATACTTGATTATACGGTAAATGAAAAACAGTATGAGGGAGTTTTATTTCTGTTAGTATGACTGATAATGGATTTTTTATCACGGGTAGGAGGCTGATATAATTGGCTTGACACTGTTTTTACAGCTGACAAAAATCGGGTTAACTGTGTTTTTACCATTAATTTTTTGCTATGAATGTTTAATTTACTTGTATGGTCAATAACGATAATATCGCTGCTAAGTTAGTGCTTAAATTGTTAACTATGAAGTTTAATGAATGAAACTTTTATTGAGATTTCACTAGTAAAAGTTCTCGACTGGTGGAAAAAGAAATTGCACTCATGCATGATCCATTGGTGACTTATGCTGGAACTATGAAACATTCAGTACTAAGTATGCCTACTATTTGCATTCAAAATTGAAATAACTTGAAACACAATTTATTATTTTATAGAAAACCAAGAGATTTTCGAGAACTAGGAAACTACAATCTATGTGTACGATGATAAACTGAGATTAGGGTAGCTTAGTGGGATAAATGTTCATGTTAGTAGTTTGTAGCTAGAAGTTGAGAAAAACTCTTTGTTGTAAGAAGTTTATTCGGAAAGTTGTGGCAAATCAGAATGTTTTAATATCTTGATGAGACATTAACTTCAACAAATTGAAAATTCAGTAATTATAATTGGTAACATATAAGATCAAATTGTGGTTACTAACGACAACTCGGAAATTGATGTTTCACAAAATACAGAGCGATTAGGGTTAAGCTTTTTAAAGCACTCCGCGTCTTTCAAATGGCTTCACTGAATTTACCTTTGCCTGTTTCAATTTGACCTTAAAATAGAACCGCCTCCTTTCCGTGTGAGACTAATGCATTGAGGCCATATGACCGAAAATCCAATTATTCAACTAACAATAAGTCTGGAGTCGGAGAGCGACAGAGCTGCAAGGATTTCTCTAATTCATTTAATTACGAAACTAGCTGGGAAGTTTAAAAAACAGCTGAAACAGCTCTAAACAACACGAAATCTTTGTTTTCAAAAGTTCAACTGATTTTTGAACTCTGTCAAATTTGAATTTATATCTACATAGCACGTAACCTAATGATTTAGAGTCACAGAATGTCCGACCATTTCAAAATTCAAAATAGAAATAGGGTGAAAATCTGAGTTCTCCGTCCTCTTCTTTCGTGCATCCGAAGACTGAACGTTAGAACGGAGCCCTCTCCTCAGAAGATTAGGTAATGAAAGGACGAAAAACCGACTCTAAAGAAACCTCCAGTTATTGTGTGATATGTGCGATTACAAGAAATAAATAACTCCTTTTTTCTCTAAATTGTAGAATGTAGTCGTTCTAATTGTATTTCGCTTGCCTCTACGTAACTACATAAAGAAGAAAAAGTCTGGAATTAAATTATTGAGAGAGAATGATATGACGGACGCTTATTACTGATGCGTAAGACATTGGACTCACTTCACTAACTAAGGGAGATAACTCTTGTTTATTGTTTGTATATAATACTAATGAACTTCTCACATCATTCTTTATGGCAACAAATGTATATAAATCGTAGTGTTACATTTCTTTTTTGTCAAAGTTATCGCTAGCTTTTCTAACCAAAAAGTTGGCTGTATGGGAATAGCTGGGTGGAGTAGGAATACTCAGTAAAACCCGTAGTACATCACGATTATTTCTAGAATAATACATTTGCGAATAGCTGTAAACACAGGGCTGCCTTAGAACCATTCTGAAAATCGCCAGTCATTATATTTTATTTTGGCGCTTTGCGTGAAAAACTAACTAACCAGTCGAACTTACCTCAATGAAGCGGAATGGCGCAGCGCGAGTGTCGGGAAATGGCACTAATCCAAAAATGAAATGTAACCTTAGAATGTGAAAGTTTATACCTTTACCACTAGGTGTATGAACTTCTGAATCAAATAAATAAGGGAAGTGGACATTTCAGTGAAACTAAAAGTTTAGCAAAATATAAAATTAGGTCAACAAAAATAATCCAATATTTTTTACTCATGGTCACTTATATAAACTAGAGTAATTGAATATACTCATGAATTTAAAGATCAGATTGCGACTAATATGAAAGAGTACAGATAGGTTTCATGGAAAATACTTTTCTCATCGAAATATTATTCTAAAACTTGTGCTGTAAACACTTCTCTCAATATAACAATTCTGACAAACTAAGCCTAAATAGCCTCATCTTGCTTCTCCGCCACGTTCTTCTTTACTACTTCAGGTCAAGTAGCCATAGGGCATGCGGTTGCATAATTGTTTATGCAAAATCATCGTGCAAAGAAGGAATTAAACTTCTATTCGGGACAAAACAACAGCTAAAAACTCGGAAAACATTAGAAAGAGTTGCAATGCATTGTTAATATTAAACTGATTTTTGGCTATAAACATAAATGAGTAAATCAGAAAACTTAGAAACTGTTTTTATATGTATGGGATAATAATGTTGTTACAACTTGGCAAATCTAAAAGGAATATATGTTTAACAACCAAGTGTATAGAGATGTACTATTGAACACCATGTTTGCCCTGGCATATAACCAAAGTTGTATCATTTAGTATGGCACTAATTGAACATTTGCGTAAAAATAAAAATGAGTAGCTACGGTTATTAAACAATATTTGTGCTGATGATAACATGAAGCTCTTTCTGGTATGAAAGGGACTGTGACACGGTATTTTATGTTAATTTCAGTCAACAGAGCTACATACCTAGCTGTAGCTATAACGAGATAGATATTAGAGAACAGTACCATATCGGTGAAAAGCCAACATTTACCTTGGTACAATCGCTTTAATAGTATATATAATTCTTCATCTGAAATAATTTTTGCGAACCTATAAATGCATTTTGCAAAAACAGAACAATTGTCAGAGCCAACAATAACATTATGCTATGTATAAATGCGCACTTTCATAAGTACTCGATAAATAAAGTTTGCAGTGCAGAATAGAATTAAATACGACTCATTTAACATGCACTGTTTCAGCTTTCCCGTCGAAATGTTGCCGAACTATTGCAGAATAGTGTAGAATTCTTTAGTTTTGCAGCAACGAGGCATCCTTTAATGCATTCATAAGAAACTCTCGAGTTTTGACCTAAGTTGGACGCCCATGACGGGGGTTCTCGTGAACTCTTAACTTAGTAGGAATTAAATTAAATTAAATTAAATTTAGAAATTAAAGAAGAATTGCGTGCACTTTTGATATATCAGAAAATCTTAGAACTAAAAACGCCCGTTATCATCACAGTTCTTAACAAAAATAAATATATAGTTTATAGTTTATGGTATGTATACATAAGCTGCCGAAATTGCGTATTTGTCTTTTCTGGGCATTATACAAAATGAAACTAATTCTATAATATTTTCCTGACAACAAATAAAGAATTGCGCATCGAACCTTATGGTCAAAATTTAATATTTCCAGAGAACGATCAATTTTTGAAACCTTAAACCAAACCGCTCACTGTAGTCTTTTCTTGTTATGGATCATATATGAGAAGGAAAATGTGTTTCAGTGCAAGCAAAGTTTAACATTGACCAGCCTGCCTCAATCTCTCGATATCAAACTATATTTTTCAAAAAAGACGGTAAATTCACTATCGTGTGGCTGCTACGAATTTCCCTGCAGTAAAGCCCCTCCCTTAACGTGAGGACCCTGCGGGGACCCCGCGGGGGGGGGACGACGAACAATAAAAAAAGAAATTGAGTTTGCTTGAAAATAGAGTTTGCCTGAGTTTGCTTGAAAATAGAGTTTGCCTGATAGGTGGCCCTCGATATCATATCAATCATATAATTCCTATGTAGGTAAAACATATTTATCTGAGAGAGCAGGGATTGGTTGATTTTTGACATGTTCATGGACACTCCGTTTAAGTTAATAGTTAAAAAAACATTCCACTTTATATTTAAATAAAATTCAAAGGAATTGGATTGAAGATACGAGTTCAATAATAGATATATAGTCATCTTGCAAGACATAATATGTTTCAATATTGAATTCAATGCAGTGAAGAAAAAGAGACTTCATGAAGGATGTGGTTTCACATCCAAGTTTGTTTCGAAATACACCGGTTCGAACAATTTTTAGGATTCATAGAGAATAGGAATTGTGAGAGAGCTTGCTGTGTTAAATAGTTGATGTTTTAGATCTTCGTCGATACGTGAAACGTGTGAATCCGAAACTAATCGGGCGGGTGTCGAGAGATGCAGGCGGCGTTCTGGCCTGGAAGTCAAAAGTAGCATCTGCGCGCTCAACATTCTAAAGAAAAGAGGATTATTCTGAGAAGTTATTATTGCTGAATAAAGCTTAGTTTATATCGAAAGTGCAGTTGCAAAGTACTTAGAATGAATTTATGTGGTATTGTGACGGAACTAATACTGGATTTATAGAGCATAAACAAAGTTTTTGATATTTATTTAAATTTGTTTTATTTTTATAGGATAAAGAAAGTGTTTAACACTAAGTAAACAGCAGTATTCATAAGGTTAGACAATGTTGCCGCTTCTCTCTTATCATATATGTACAAGTATGATAATCAAAGACTATTGGAAATGCAAAAATTATCCTCCGCAGCCGTTTCTATCATCTTTGTAGAGCAAATAAATATACCAATAAATGTTCTTTAAAATCGTTTTTATATGTAAGAATTTGTCGACTTGCAAAAAAAAAATCAGAAACCAAAAAGCGATATCGGCATGTTGCGCGGTTGACCGGATATTCGATTACAAATTGAATCCGCGCGGATAAGGAAGAAAACCTTTTAAGAGACTAGAATTTTAGTCAAAGATGCTCCGAAACTACGATTTTTACCTAATTGACGATTCCGTTGATAACAATTCGATGAAATTCGTGACTACGGTATTACTTTACAATGACTAAATAATGCCTCATTTTCTTTCCCAGACACAACAACAAAATAAACTGAAGTAAGAGTTGATGGTTAAGCCAATGAATCTAAATGAATAAAATATTTAGGTGAAGCTAAAAATATAATTAAAAACAATAAATATCAAGTATCACGAGCCTATATAATGTCACACTGTTCAAAACAATGGTTATGCACATTTTAATTGTTGGCAATCAATTTCTCCCAAACTTGTTGGAGTTTCAACCGTTGATGTACTGATAGTTCCATAAGAAAAGTCATAAATATTATAAATCTTCAATTCGCAGATACATAAAATATAAATTAACTGCCAAATCGCTTAAGACATCTGTCTTTAGCGGTTCGTTTTTTAATTTCAGTCGTTGTTTATTTCCCTTCTTCTGCAATAAAGTAAAATGATTAAACTTTTTCCGGGTGCTAACAAATTGGCAGCGACAAATAAAAGTTAGATGACAAAAAGTGTTCAAAAGTTCTATTTTCGGAAAATTTTGGTGAGTAAAATTTAACTGTAAAAATGTGTCATTGGTAAATGGTTCAGATATAAAAGTCAGTAACCATTATAGTATAGTGCGGGTGCGATAGCCTAGTGGTTAGAGCAGCGGTCTCTGAATCCGAGAGGATCTGAGGCTGTGGGTTTGACTCCCCGTAGCTGCAGAAGGCTTGGGAAACCAGCAGCTTATTTATCCCATGTTTCGTGCACCCGAAGACTG
>JAQGAV010001149.1:0-23090 GCA_034691345.1 Phasmarhabditis papillosa | reverse complement strand
TTTGGGTCAACACACCCCCCCCCACCCCCCCCCCCCCCCGCAACACCGCTGCGCCACTACTATTGATCGAATCCGAAAAATTTTGGCGGCCGCTTGAAAATTATTTGAAAAAGATGTCGGCGGCCTAGGGGGAAAGCAAATAACACGAACATAACAGGTTTCAGTCAGAGAACGCGGAAAATAGAAATGTTTTATTATGAAATAGACGGTTGAAATGAGAGCGGGATTATAGGTTATTTTGGAATATTTAAAAAGACAGCAATTTTTAAGTTTTTATAGCTCTGATTCTGGTAACTATAATGGTTTGCGTCAAATATTTATTGAAATTGACGACCAGTTTAAGAAGGTATTGGGATTCTTCTTTGAAATAGTTTCTTAGAGTCGGATTGTTCCCGCAGATGTTCCGAGACAGGAAAAATTTGGTCGGGATGTCAATGAACTCGGCAGTAAGACAGCAAACCATAAGTTGAAAGACGGTCTTAATTTGAGGAGAGTAGGCAAGAACAAACCCTTTGAACAAAAATAATATCCGAAGATAAACAATGAGCTTCGAACTTTACGGTTATTTGCATGCGAACAGTAAACCATTGTTTGAAAATAGCTTATAAAAGCTTCCATTTCACTAAAACTATGCATTCTCACAACAACTTATTAAAGTATAGAATCAAAATTAGCATGATAGACATTTGTCAGTGTTAAATTTGATGTTCTGAGTTTTAGATAGTTCATTTTGGTTCAATATAACCACCAATCATGAAACCTCGTAGCAAGCGTAACAAGCTATCTTAATAAGTACTGTAGTTCTTTTCAGAAGGATTAGTTATAGTAATATATCATAGACTGGATCAATTTACCGTGAGAGTAATCGTTCCATAAGTTACTAAACCTTTACAAAACTGACCACCTTAATCTATTCATAGTGAACATCATTCATGCAAATTAAAGTATAGTACATAACAAAAAATACTCCAGTAATCGGTATTGTTTAGAGTTCAAAAATCGCTCCGTACTGTGGCAAAATTATACTTCCATTATATGGTTCGATGCGCAATTCTTTGTTTCTTATCAGAATAATATTACTGTACTTGTTTTATTTTGTATCATATCCAGAAAACGACAAATACGCAATTGCGGTGGCCTATGTATACCACTGCGCTCTGAGGTCTATTGTTTGTTATACACTACAATAAATCGTGGCTGGATTATTTTACCGTAAGAGTAAATGTTCCATGAGTTACTAAACCTTTACGTAACTAACCTCCGTAATCAATAAGTCTTTCGAGCTACTATTCATAATGAAAACAATAGTCATGCAAATTAAAGTAAATATTATGCATTTAAATGTTTTAGATTCTCGATGTATTAGGAAGACTTGGTTAATCCAAACATGCTCAACAAGTGAGAAAAGCTGCTTTCCGAGCAATATTTCGAATTTATAAGGTATTGCATATCAGCTTTTGAAAATGCGTAGTTTGAGATGTTTCAAACTATATTAAGAACTAATAACCAAACTAAAGTTGATAGTCGGGGAGTTTGCTCAGTAGTTGCTGGATTGGTTAACAATCGCATAGGCTATTCTGATTTACGGTTACTAGAAGAGCTAATCATCCATTGAAAGTAATTGCTGTATAAGAATTCCAGTCTCTAATAACGCAAGAATTCTTCATTATCGACATCAAAGAGATTAAGGTAGTTCCGGAGTATCATGATCAATCATAGGTCAAGTATTTGCCATCTAATTTTCATAGAATGGAATACAAAGTGAATATGTTTGCATCTTGTTTTGAAAACGATACTGTTCAATTTCTTACTTTTACTAGAAAGATTTCAATTAGCCAATACAATAAGTTACCCATCATTGTAGGTTTCCCCAAAAATATAAAGTAAAATCTTCAGGGAGACTTACCAAATCTTCCAGTTTTCTTCTTTTTTCAATAAAATATAGTGTAAATCTGGTCGGTTGTGGGGCAAAAAACAGCAAATGATAAGTGGTTTTGGCGATAAAAATTTCGGCG
Source organism: Phasmarhabditis papillosa (assembly GCA_034691345.1). Taxonomy (NCBI): domain Eukaryota; kingdom Metazoa; phylum Nematoda; class Chromadorea; order Rhabditida; family Rhabditidae; genus Pellioditis; species Pellioditis papillosa. Next base: position 21,075 of record JAQGAV010001149.1, on the reverse strand, counting down.
CTGCGAGAGAAAACTGCAAAAAATCAATCGATTGAGAGAGACGCAGACCAGCCGGGATGGGGCGTGCGGGAGAAATTTTGGTGAAATACACATTATTATTATTTGTTTTGTGGAAGGTGGTCTGTGTTTTGTGTATGGGGGGGAACTATAGTTGGTTTTAAAGTATTATAAACCAATGCGGTATGTGTCTAATGGTTAGTAGCGGGGCTGGGAAAAGGCCAGCCCGCTGGTTAAATTTTCGGCCCCGGCCCGGCCCGGCCCGGGCCGATTTCCCAAAAAGTCGGCCCCGGCTTGGGCGGCCCTAGTGTATTTTATATATTTTAGCGGATATTCTTCAAAAAAGTTATTTTTCAGTGCTATTTTCTGGCATTAACGAAAATAATGCAACAAGCTTTACCTATTGATGTTTTCTGATAATATTTATCAAAATATTCACCTAAATCAGTCGATTTTTCATAAAAATTATCCCTGCGCGGGCCGACTTTTTGAATTTTCGGCCCCAGCCCGGGCCGGCCGGGCCGGCCCGTGAATTTCCCAGCCCTGGAATACGGGAAGGCGCACGGATTCACAATTTTGAATCAATTTTTGATAAGACTGCTTTACTCGTTATGTTACTGAGTACTATCTGAATTGGTGATTCTGAAGATGATGAAAAGTTTCACTTTTAGTTGCGAACCACTGCCTTCGGTACGGATTCTAGTTTCATTGAGCATCTAGGGAATAGTTATCACCTCAAACCGTTAAGGAACATTACAGTAAGCTATTTACACAGTAGAATAATGAAAGTAGAATACTCCATGTCAACTGGCTCGCGAAAACTGTCAACCGTTCCAACCGGTGGGTCGGAAAAGTACAAGTTAACCTGCAATAAGCAAAGTTTGGGCACTTTTGAAAAATTTCTTTTGAATTTCCGTTTTTTCAGCACAGTAACTCACGTTTTAAAAAAGAATAATGTTTAAAAAGAAAAAAAGAAAGCAGAAAATCACAAATGTTTTAGTTCACCGACATTGGTGCGGGTCTCCACTATCGTTGAAGGTCTATTAACAGTTTACTGTATTTGTGAGCAACACTCGCGTAAGTATAGAGACGGCAGAAATCAGGCGCCGCACCAACCCGACTTTTTTACCGTTTGCGTTTTTAGAAATTACATATAAAATACCGATTTACGGGTCGGAAAATTGGATTTCAGCATATTCCACAGGCCGGCTGATTGTCTGGGTAGGCTATTCATGACAATGTGTAGTCGACAAAGTCTATTTTTAATTTATTTATTTCTATAGTCGGCAGACTAATCGCTTGCAAGGGGTTACGGTACGAACCGCAAATTTTTTAGATCTTATTAGAGCAATTAGAGCAAATCTGTGCTCTAATTCAATTTTTTTAGACTTTTAGATGCAAGCGATTGGTTCGCCCACTATATAGCATACAATGCGGGTAAAGTTAATACATTCTATTATAGTTGCTCACCACACACGTTGTTAATAGCTATACAGTTGTATTGCTGAACTTTTATTTGTGCCTTATGAGAAAGTTACCAAATCGCTGCGTTACGCCAATTCGGGTAAGTTTTTAACAAATCTTTTTTTTAATATTTTTGTTGAAAACTTTTTGAAACTGTCTCTTTTTAGGATGTTAACAACAGCCTCTTATCTATTTCGTCATTTCTTGGGACAGGCCTCACAATCGGCGGGGGAGTCAACTGATCAGCAAGGCAAAATCGATGAAGTAAGTCAATTGCGCAACACAAGAAAGCAAATCGGCTTCAAAATATCATAAGTTGTGTGGGTAAATGGTACGAGACGTACCCGTGATTTGATACAGATGTACAGACTTTGTTGCGAGTCGGTGTGCCCGATCACTGGCCGTTCCGGTATTACGGTACAATGTTTGTTTTTAAATTAGCGTTCGGTTTTACCGGGGGTTTTTTTTTACCCGTTGCAATCATGAATTCATATAGAAAATCTAATATTATTGTTCGGTACGACATCAAGCAATTTTGTGCGTTGAAAATGGTTCAACTGAGTTTTTTCATCAAAATAATGTTGTCATTGATATGATGAATAACTATTATTGGTTGATACTAACAGAAAACTATAATTTCAGCTTGAAATTGAACGGAAGGTGAATGAGTACCTATGTAGTCGAAAATGTCAGTATGATGTGGATGATGTCGAGGACTTTATTAACCGCAAAACAACCTTCACTGCAACTGATACGCAGGAAACAATGGAGAAGAAGCTATGCTTGACAGATTTGAAACAGAAACTGATGTCTGAAACACGAACAACACTCACGGAACTGGATGAGTACATCGTGGAACGGTTTTGGGCAAAAATGGTATTGAATCGCTGGTTGGAAGAGGCAGTATCCGCATTTAAGCGGTTGATGGGCATATGTAGAGACATCGACATTATTCAAGAGCAACTAATGGAACTGCAGACAAAAAACTTCTGGAGTATCAACATTCTTCAACAGCATGTCCTACACAAAATTGTCAACGAAAATAAGGGAATGTTTGAAGAAGAAAATCTCAAGATTTGCCTGGAATCATACAGCAATCAGTGCTTATCTCTGCTTCTGGAACAGAATAATACCATCACAAACGAACTTCGTTTCCTGGAAGAATTCATGAGACTTCTCAAAGAATCGGCAGACAAAAGCTTTATAACATCCTATCGTGAGATATTCACTGTACCAAAAATGAATTGCGAAGCACAATTTCGTTGTCTTCTTGTCAAAGTAATTGATGATAACAGCGAAAAACAACTAACAGAGATTGCCCAATCTCTACGAAAGGAGACTAATTTTTTCCTCGCAACACAATTTTTCGACATCGTCTCTAGATTCTTCGTACCGATGAAAGTGAAGATCTATAAACTTGATGGAATCGTTATTGTACAAGTGACTGGCAGTGCATATTCACTTTCCGACGTCTGGAACTGCGACCCGAAGACATTCGAAAATACAGAAGGCCTCAAAATCGAAAATGCTGACGAAGTCCATTTGATCAGTCATCTTTCAATTGATCTCGACGTCGATTTCAACCGTTCTGGAGTGAATCTGGTGATTAAAACAGTGAGATTAAAGTGTTCCCCCGATGTTGTCATCGATGTCTCCGGTGAAAGCGCTCAACACAATTCATACGACTCAAATGCTGGAACGAACGACCAAGGAAAAGACGGACGTGACGGTTACGCAGGAAACAGTGCAGGCAATGTTCTAATCGAAGTAGATTATTGCGAATCCTATCCAATGGTGTTAGCCAACGGCAGCAACGGCACCAAGGGACAAGATGGTGGAAATGGAACAGACGGACATGATGGCAAAGGAATGACAACAACTCAATTGAAAGAATCGTTTGGTCCTGCTGCAAATTTTGGTGCCGGATATCGTCATTATTCTGTTCAGAAAATAATCAAAAACATCAATGACAAACTGGACACAGTTATCATAGCGTGGTGGACGGGAGAAGATGCTAATACGTTGAATGGCGTATGGGAAAATATGAAAGCCCGGAAAAATGGAACATTTCTAGGATTACAAAGATACACTTTTTATAGAGACTGTTCAATATATCTACGTGTTAAACTCAACAACGGACTTATTCTAACATTTGCTTTTGAAGCGGGAGGGCATTTCAAATGGACCAACTGTCAAAGTTACCTGCTTGTGGAAGGCACAGATGGAACAATGGGAACGGATGGTGGTAAACCCGGAAGAGGTGGGAGAGGAGGATTTGCAGGATCAATTTCATTCAATCAAGAAGTGAACAGTGGAAAACCAGGACAGGATGGATCAAACGGAAAACCTGGCAAAAATGGAACCAATGGAAAAAACGGCTGGGATATAGGATGGTTAGACTATTCAGTTTCAAACGCTTTTGGTGCGGACACATGGCCAAAATACTACGGAACAGACCACAACACCAAATTGAAACTGGAACCATATGTGAGATCAAACAATAACAGAATTTTTTGTCCTTATCGGAGCTATGAAAAATACGATGCATGCATGATGGAAATGAGCAGTAAAACAATTGAAAACCCGAAACAGAGAGAAACTACGGCGCAGTGCACAAAACAAGCCAACATCGAACATCACGCTGTACCAACAAGAAAAAGCAACGTACGTGCGGACGTTGTGCGTGAGCAGTTTCTGGATATGTTCAGCGCCATTGAACAAATGATGTCATCGCTTAGAAAAACGCATAAATCCACGTGTGAAGCTACGCGTCAAAGAGTGGAACTGGAGCAACATCAGAATCAAGTTAGAACTGATTTGGAAATAAACCGTCAAGTGGAATTTTCGGAAGCTGGTTACAAGCCCAAACAGTCAATCGATAGTCTTGTACTCAATTTCAACATCACTCCACCTCTATGGCAATCTGGCAGGCAGAAGCTTTTGCTTAAGCTCTTCAATGTCTTGAGCAAAATTCAACTATCTAAAGAAGTAATTAACAAGTTATGTTCTATAGAACAATGCCCATTTAAGTGCGATGATAAGTATTTGCAACCCACCGAAACCACTTCTGTGGAATTTCGTCGTTTTTTCGCCTTTTATAAAGCCACTGAATCACATGACTACAAGAAATTCTACAAGGAACTTCGGAAAAAGAAGCCCATAACATCTTTGCGTGTACTAAGAGAATTCATTCTTCACAATGGAACCGAAAATTCAGATAAAATGTTCGTCGAACCTTTTCTGGAATATCAAAAATGGTTGAAACGTGAAGCCAACAATTTGATCGTGTTCCAAGAATCAATGACATCAATTGATAAGAAATACGCAAGTAACAAAGCAATGATAAAAAAACTGGAGGAACATCTGAAAACCGAGCCGTTACTGCCCCCATCCTACCCGCATATTGAACTCTTTGCACAGATGAGTGAGATTAATATTCAACTTTTCCATGAGAACGACTTTGGAGAAATGAATTTACATAAGGACTTTAATCCTGGAGCCACGAAGAAAATACGGGCTTTCATCGGTCAAGACGAACAAGTACATCAACTTAAACACAACTATATCCACTTCAAAATGGAGAGGGAGCGCTGGCAATTCAGCTCAATGGTCGAATCTATCCTGAGTAAGCTACTACGATGCACAACAACGCAAGAACTGGACAATTACGAGAGGAGAAATCATTTCATGCATAGTAAACCATTTGGTTCTCTCAATTACGTGCCATTTGCGGCAGAAATCGATGTGGCCAAAGCAATCGCTGATGTAAAAGCCATTATTCCAGATGATTCGTTCCCTGTAAGTCGGTTGCAGTTTATTACAAAACCGTACATTGGAAGCAACATAATTATCAAGGCCCTCAGGGATCGTCTTTGCGCTGAAGGTGGCAGGATCTCCTCTACAGAACTAGGATTCATTATCAACACGACTATTCAATTAAGCCAAACAACAGCATATTTTGAGAACATTCTGCTGTGGATGATTACTGCAAGCGATCAACGCAATTGGTATGTGGAGTGTGCCCTACTACAATTTGAAAATTACTTTCAATGCTCTTTCAACAAAGCGGATGACATGACACTGACGTTGATGAATGTCGAAGATAAAGAAGTAACGTTTCTATTGATCGATCTACTGCACCAGACGGATAAAATGACCGTTCCACAACTGACCAGTATTTTAAGACTGCTGCAGAAAACAACAAAAGCTTCCACTTTAAGAGGCCTCACTCTAGTCGAGTGGCCATACGTTCTAAAAGTTGGATATTGGACAGAAAGACTGCAGAAAATTGTGGAATGGAGAAAGGAAGAAGAATTGGAGCAAATTTCGCTGTACTTACCAACTCTAGAGGCTGTATTTAGCGAATCCCTTCTCGGGCAACTGATCGACATATTTGAAGAAAGAAAATCGAATGTCACAACAACAATTGTTATCAAGATGTTTCAATCATTCTATAGCGAGCAATGCTTCTTGAACGATGATTTTCTTCGCTTACTAAGAAGTCATTCTACTGATGAGTGGCTCAACAAACTAGTCATTAACAACGGAACAGAAGCTCGAACCCTTTCTGTATTGACCAACATCATCAACAACAACTGCAAAATGTCAGCTGCACTGAAAGAAAAACTTTCGACTGTATCCGAAGTAGTGACTAGAACACAAATACATGCAAAATCCTTTTCCGCCTACTCTGAGACTGACATCAAAAAATGGTGCACCAATTATAACTCTTCAAAGAATTCGCTAGAGGAAATTGTTGCCGTAATTGATCGAGCGATCTTTCTGAAAGAAGGTTTTTATCTACGAGATACTCAAAAGTTGGCCATAGTTACGTTCTTCGTTGGTAGTAAGGACAATCGCGTTTTGGAACAAGTTTCTACAGGAGAAGGAAAATCACTAATTGTTGTGTCAGTTGCAATCATAAAAGCGCTTAAAGAAGAGAGGGTGGACGTAATTACAAGTTCATCAGTGTTAGCTAGGCGTGATGCTGAAGTGAACAAGGCCTTGTTCGGAATGTTTAATTTAAGTGTATGCCACAACTGCAGCGAATCGTTAACGGAGCGTATTACGGCATACAGAAGCGACATTGTCTACGGCGAGGTTTCTAACTTTCAACGAGATTACCTGCTTGATCGATTTTATGGAAAAAACATCTTTGGAAATCGTAATTTCCAGAACTTAATCGTGGATGAAGTAGACAGCATGTTGTTGGATAAGGGAAATAACATACTCTACCTTTCTCATCAGATAGCAGCATTTGACAAACTTGAAATCGTCTTTCTATACATCTGGCAGCTGGTCAACCGACCCGCAAAAAATCAGGAAGATTACGACATTGCGCTCAACACAGAACGTATACGACAAAACGTAATAGACAACCTCTACAAACGACTGACGAGACAGGATTTAAATCTGATTTACAATGAAGGGTCAAAACTTAATTTGGAAGAGCTATGGAAAGAACTTGTTAACAAGAACATCATCTCTGAACAAGGACATCTACAAGTAGAAAGGGTTGATCTCGCTGTAATCAAACAACTCAAATCCATCGACGAAAAACTTAAGAAGCGCCTGATTTTTCTGCTGAATGAAACCATTAGAAAACAATGCTTGGCTGTAGTACCGAATTGTTTGATCTCGTTCGTCGAAGATCATTTGGAGCGGTGGATCGAAAACGCCAAGAATGCGCTGTTGATGACAGCCGGAAATGACTACGTTGTTGATGTTGACCGAACTGGAATGAGCAGTGATTTGCACGCAAATATCATAATTTTGGATAGAGACACTGGCACCGATCAGGCTAGCTCTCAATGGGAAGAAGGTTTGCATCAATTTTTGCAACTGAAACATGGATGCAAAGTATCGCTAATGAGTTTGAAAGCCATATTCATTTCAAACGTAAGCTACTTTAAGCTGTACTGTAATCTTTATGGTCTAACTGGAACACTCGGTTCTCAAGTTGAGATGGACCTACTTCAGCAGATTCACAAAGTTGAGTACGTTACAATTCCAACGTCATGCGGTAGGAGATTTGTTGAAGAACCGCCAGAAATTTGGGGAGACGAAGAGAACTGGATAAAACGAATTTCGAAAGAAGTGCAACACTATACAAAAGAGAAAAAGCGATCCGTGCTCATTATTTGCGAAACAGTGGAAAGTGTCAATTTTGTTCAGAAGAAGCTGATAGAAAACGGAATAAAGAATGTTTTTGCTTATCGAAGAGAACACGAGGAGTTTACCGTTGCCAATAAACCATTGCTGTCGGGCCAAGTTATTATTGCCACTAATTTAGCCGGAAGAGGCACCGATATTAAAATATCAAAGCTGCTTCGCGATAATGGAGGGTTGCATATTTGTCTGACCTATCTTCCAACCAACAAACGAGTCGAAGAACAAGCATTCGGTAGAGCTGCACGGTCTGGAGATCCCGGAACAGGACGTCTTGTTATTATCGGTGAGCAAAAAGGAGCCATGTCTGGAATTCAAATAATTAACATGAAGAAGGCACGGGACTGTGAAGAGATTAAACGTGTGTCAGACGTTAAAGAAAATTACGAAATTCGTATTTTGGCTGAAGAATACTGCTTTGAAGAGTTTCGGAAGGTCTACGATAAGATCAAACAATTACTAAATGAGAACAATGCAACATCATCGCGATCTGTAAATGTTTTGGAAAACTTGATCGATCAATGGGCTTTGTGGCTGGATAAGCGGAAACAAATTATCCGTAATGATGACAATGCTGCAGATTATAAGGCACAACTATCATCCTTTGTCGCAGAATATGGAAAGTACCCGATACCTAGTATTACCTTCTTGATGTCTCATGCGATCACTCTAGGAAAAACATTCGTTGAGGAGAAGGACTATTCTTCAGCAATTGGATGCTTCGATTATGTGATCAAAAAAGAGCCGATGTTCTCGGAAGCAGCTCACTATTACAAAGCCTACGCCATAGGAAAATCATTCAATTGGGAGTTCAGCAACTACACTTCGGTAAAAAAAATAAAGAAAGAATTGCGAATTGCCAAGCAAATGTTTGAACGTCACAGCAACACAGCATTACAATGTTCGGCAACTATTAACAAAATGAAGGAAAATTTCCAGTTGGGCGGAGTTGTGCAGATCAATTCATATGAAGAACAGAAGAAGAGCATTGTTAGCATGTACGAACAATTCATTTCCTCAATTGACGAAGCAATCGGAAGTGCAGCAACTATAGGATCTTTCATAACGGGCACCACTGACGAGTACATGAGTTCTATGCTATATGATACACTTTTGGAAAATAATATCCTCACACAGATCAAGCCTAATACGGATTTTGATGCTAGTCGTCTTGAAGAAGTTTGTTTGAACTACGGAATTCAATGCAGCTTGTTGACGTCTTTCCTGGATATTATGAAAGAAAAAACACACAATCAAAACGATATCGTGGAACTTATGAGAAAACACTTCAGAGTACCAGACCGAGTTGAATTCTGGACGGAGTTGCTGAATCAGAAATTTTTGACGAATCAGAAAACTTACCTAATTGTGGAAGAAAGTGCTCTTGTGGAAGAGTTCCCTTCAATTTTCACCAAGGAGAAACTGGCAGAGATTAGAATTACTGACTTTAAAACACGAATCCATGACTCAAAAACTGAAGTGGCAAAAACAGTCGAGCAGATAGCAGAAATGAAGACGGAACAAACAGTAATCGATCGAGATGATTTCAGAAAAGTACTCAAAAAACGCTCACACTATGAAAAGCTACTTCGCAAAAATATGGTCTCGGAAATTGAAGTGGCTGATTTGAACACTTCAATCAAGATATCTGGATTTAATAAATTTGATGGATTACTGAAGAGCGATTTTGACACGGAACATATTGACCCGAATGAAGTAGAAGCAATTTTAAAAGAGCTGTTGGAAAATAAAGTAATAGAAGCCTCAAACAAAGGGTATACCCTGAATGGAAATGTGCACACAATTCATAATCTGTCGTTGTCGAAACACCTGAGTCTTTACGATTATTCAGTGCGAGCGATTCTTCAGCGAAGTTTTGCCTATAGATTGGCATTCAATCGTATTCAACAGCAGATTGAAGACAACACGTGGCCGTTGAAAATTCCACTGACTCACCAACCTTATCAAGGATTTTTCTGGGATCTAATTGAAGCTGAGATAATTCGTCCCGTTTCCGTGAACAAAAATAAGAAAGCAAAATCTGTACTAGATAATCTATACACCGAGTACATCCCGCATGAAAAACTGGTGAGATTCTTGGAAGATGAACTGCCTCCCTACAACGCGGACGCGATGATAAAAGACTGGGTGAAGTGGGGATACCTCAGTGAAGCTATTTTTAGCAAAACGTATGCTATTAACGATAAGACATTCACTAACTATACAAGTGTCGAAATCAACCAGAAACTGACTAAGTATCTGAGAAGTGAAATGACGCTTAGAAAAGAGACAACAAGATCAAGTGTAGTTGCTATGGTGGATCATTTGAAAGGATTCATATCCACATTGGAAGCACCACAGCCGTATCTGCAGCTCATCTACGAAGCACTCGGAATCAAGTATCATACATTTGTAGAAGAAGTGAACATCTTCATGCTGAATGGTCTCGGTGAGATAATTCGTTTCAAAGAGAAGCCATGGACTATCAAGATGATTCTCAACACATCTGTTGTCATAGTGTTGGGTGTTTGTCAAATCGCCATTGGATTGGCAATTCAACTTTTCTCAGTTGGCCTGATGACTAATGTTGGTGTTGGCTTCATTAGCGAGGGTGTTGGTGATCTAATGTTTGCTGTGTCAGCCCTGCGTTCAGGCTATTTCAGTTGGTCAAGTTACTGGCAGCACAAAACAGAAAGCCTAATGTTCACTGTGGTTACCTGTGGTATGGGAGCCCTGTGCTCCCGCGGAGCTCAAGTTTCACGGTATGGTGGAAAATTGGCGGAGAAAACGTTAGAAGTTGGTGGGAAAAGAGTGGCTGATATGTGTGGAATGGAACTCATTGGGGAATTTGGATGGTCAACCGTTGGAAAGAAGGTACTTCGAGATATATCTATGCAGACCTTGAAAGGAGTTGCATTTGGTTTATCAAGCGCTGAAGTGACCAAATTTATTGAAAATCATCTGCAGTCTCTCTGTGATGGTATGGCCAGTGCTTTTATGATAAAGTTGGAAGAAAACACAGCCAAGCATGAAATATCGCAAACCATTGTTAAAGTGTATAATCATCTTGGACCAAAAGAAGGAAAGCAGCTTATTGATAGTCTTACAAAAGCCGCCATGCAAGATATAAACTTCAATAATAATTGTGCTACAACGGTTCTTCGATTTGCAAACCAAGTTTCCAGAGGTATCAAAGAAGGACTACAGAAGAACAGGACATCGGGAGGCTCAACTACTCAAGATCTTCTCTACATAGCGTCATATTTGGGACAAGCAGTAGACTACGGAAACAGAGCAGCTAGCATTATTGAGATGGGATCTATGACCGATAGGTTCTTAGATGAACTCAACGGCACCATTTTGAAACACTCATCGATGACAAAGAAAAAAAAGAACGAATTGCAGGGCAACGCGGATGAGTGCGAAGAATTTAAGAAAACATCAGTAAATATGATCAAAGAAGCGCTACAAAGCCAAACCGGTCAGATCATTGCCCAGAAGTTTGTCGCACCAATAATGCAGGCTGGAGCCAACTATCTCGTGACATACGTGGGAAAACAAATAAAAAAACAATACAACTCATATCGAAACAGTTGTCATTCTGATGAACTAAAAAAAGAGCAGGAGAACTATCGACAAAATGCGAAGAAAGCTGGGGAACAAGATGCTTCAGAAAACGCAAGCCATGCCGTTGATGAGGAACACCAAAAGAACATGACTGGCCTGAAGGATAAAGTGAGGGATCAGAAGCTCTATGCAGAAATCATAAGAGACGGAGGCCATATGGACTCGGTGTGCCTGAAAGCCTGTGGTGTTGATCTTGACGAGAAACTAAAGGCAGCAGGCAACACAAAAGGATACGTTATTATCTTGCACGGCGAAAAAGGTGTAACAGATCGTTGTGAGTGTGGAAATATGTCGAATGCTGAGGTTATCAATGTGAAGCTAACTGGTTCACATTTTGAGTTGCTTGACAGCAGCTTACAGCCAATATCAAAACCAAATTCCGGGTACAACTGTATGTTTGAGTCGCTGCAAGGCCGTATACCCGAACTGGATGGTATGACACCAGATGAATTCAGAGAGAACATCGCAAACCGCATTGAACGAGATTCGAATATAGGCTATTCTATTCGAAGAGGTCTACACAGTGCGTCCTTGCAACGTGGACTCTATGGGGGTAAAAAAGCTTCTCCACGCCCAGTGGGAACAACGGAGACTTCGAGAAAGCTCGATTTTGAAAATGACAATTATATATTCAACAAAGCATTTGATGTCAACCTCAGAAGCGAAGACGGAACCCCAATATCTACCAGCTACAATGACGACGATTCTCGCGAACAGCTGAAAAAAGCCTATGAAAAGGCAGAGCAAAAGTTGAATGAATGTCTGCAAGCTTACAAGGACAATGATGCCCTTCGAGCTTCTTTGGGTAAAATGGAAAACATCAATGCCGTAGACGTGAAGAACTGCATCGAGAAATCTATGTCAGGAGCTACAGCACCAAATGAGAAGATCATAGACGGTGTCGATTTTAAAGCTGTCCGTTGGGTTGAAAAAATTGATCCAAATGGAAAGAAAATCCACGTTCCTGTTGAATGGGAGGCGACCAAAACTCTAGAGATACCATTAAGTCAATCGGGCAAAAAACACAATACATCTTTTGAATTCAAATTGAATATTAATGTTGACAATCCGGGAAGGGATGAAAACGGTCCGCAAGCTCCTCATGTCGGATTCAGCTGCCAAGTAACCCACAAACCTGCCGAGTGTACTGGATTCCGAACCATATCTGGACATATCATGGTTAACAATATGCCAGATTTGCCTGGAAGAACGAAGTTTGGAATGAAGACAAGAGACGAGGTGCGTCAAGAACATGGCAGCTTCGTGGTTGACCATAATTGGTTAGCAGCTGGAACGACCAAATACAAGATGCGGCGATCCAACAGTCTGCCCGAATAATATAGGTTAGTCAAAAGGTTGGTTGTTCAATATATAGTGTGTCTCAAAGGGAAGACTACAAGCGCGGTGTTGTTAAGGGGCCATCGCGGCAGACGCCTATTGAACAGTTAACTAATTTCCCTTTTTATGTAAATTTATATGGAAAAGCCATTAAAAACATCGTGTTGTATGTAGTCTTTTAGTCTTTTCTTTAAGACAAACTATATATTAACGGGTTAAAAAAAATCAATATTGAGCTTTCATAAATCAAAGACTTTGAACTAGTGAACTGATATATTCATGAGCAGAAAAAACTGCAAGGCGCGGTGTTCAACAAGCCCAGAGTGGAAAAATTCAAATAATCAGACACATTTTTCATAACAAGTTATATAGAATAACAGATCTTTATATACAACTTACTTTTCAAAAGTTCTGCAATGTAAACAAACAACGCCCGCGTTTAAATTTTGAATTTGCGATGGAGCCCACTTTGCACGGTGTTGTTTCTACAACCGTTCATTCACCGATTAACAGCAGTGATTTGCGGACAAGCATTTTAGTTATCTGCCGACGCGGACGGCGGAAGTTTCTAGTATAATTACTGTCCCTCGATAAGAATATTAGTGCGTCTGCTTCATTTAGGGCTAGTAGGTACACAGCAGAACCGCTATACAATCGGACTGCGTTCAAACGACGGTTTTCATGGCCGTTTCGCGCAATTTTTACTCAAATCTCGACACGATTTCGACCATTTTATTCAAATTTTCTACGCTCGATCAAAGCAATTAAAGGACTGCTCTGTAGTCCTTTAAAGCAGTCCTTTGAGAAAGTCCGATTGTAGCAGATGAACTGAGCGGTTATGCAGTGTGTACACAGTAGCGTCATGCATATGGTTAAATTTGAAATGTACATGTTTCCTGGAACTAACTAACTTTCGCGAACAACTGCAAAACTATGCGGACAGTTTTTAAAATATATTTCGGACGGCGGACGAAGACGGCGAACTGCGGACATCCGCACATCGCTGATTGACAGTAAATTAAATGTGAAGAAATTTTCTAAAAAACTTTTTTCTTTTCAGAAACTATATCACAACTATCTTACCTCACACACTGTTATTGATCTATTCTAAAGAAGATATTCAAGAACAATGATATAATACGTACTATACGATACTCAACAAATTATTTACAATAAAATGTACATTAATTCATTTTACATATAAATAATGTTGTAAGCAATTTTTCTTGTTGAGGAGTGGAGGCTAGAAACTGATCGACCTTACTGATAGGGCGGCCGAACCAATGAGCATTACTATTTATTTTTAAGTCATCCTAATGTTTGCCGTTACATTAAGGGCACGGTACACTCAAAAATTCATTTTACATTTTATTGGTCTAAATTACTCACCTTGAAAAAAATATTCAAGAGTATCATGGTTTTTGGCCCGATAATGGTAGACATGTTTTTAGATTTTCAAAACTCTCTTTATTTCACGAGATATAGACAATCGGCGTTTTTATGCAGAGGTTGCAGCTCGATTCAGGAGTACGATTCCATTTGAATCTGGGCACTGAGTGGCTATAATTGAAAAGACCATTTTCGAAATGGTCATAACTCGGTTTAAAATGATCGTAAAAAATTCTATCTACTTATTTCAACTCCGTATTACGAGCTCGATCAATTGGAACATTAAAATTGAGAAGCACTTTTTGATGGTACCGTGCCTTTGACCGGATTTTCTTTTTCGATAAAAGCTACTGAAAAATTGCTATAAAAATATCGTATAACCAAGGCTTTGCAGACATCTCACGTAAGGCCCGGCCAGGTGAAGAAATTTCAAGGCCCGGCCCGGCCCGGTCGGGCCGGAGTGTATTGTGTATAGTCATTTCTGATAAAATTTTGTATTTTTTTTTCATACTTTTATAAAATTTTTGCATTTTTTTCATATTTTTGTTGAAAAATTGGCCCGGCCCGGCCCGCCAACTTTTTCCAAAGCCCGGCCCGGCCCGATGAGAGGTTTGATTGGGCATACTTTTGCAATGGTAAGTTATCGCCAGGGCTGCGACTTTTCAAAATTGAGCCTGGCCTGGTCTGGCCTATGGCGGGCTGGTCCAGGACGACCAAGGCCTGCTTGGACCTGTTTGGGTCTGCTTGGTTCAACCGTCACGCAAAAATTGAGGAGAAGTAAATGTTTTATAGTGTTTGATGAAGTTTTTGATAAACAATGTGACGTCACAATCAGAAACAGGCCGGCCTAGCTCCGTCTCCTCAAAATATGGGCCTGGCCTGCCTGGTCCATATCGACCTAGGCCGGCCTTTAAACACAGTACTGGTAATCGCAAACCTCTCGCTTTGAATTTTGCAGTCAAAAATATCTTAAATTAGTTTTTTCATTGTTTTATTATAATAATCGATGCAGTTATGTAGGGATGTAGTTGACATGTGTTCTAGGATCTGAATAGATAAATAGTTTACGGTTGGGGAACCAAAACTAATAATAAAGAATACAAAGAAAGGTATAACATAGGGTTTATTATCGGTCTAATATTCAATTAATCAGTTCAACCATACAAAAATGATTACAAATACCACGTAGATAGGCTAAGCTCCTACAAAACAAATGTATAGAAAGGATAAGGCTAGCACCGCAATGGTTGAGGTCAACTAGTTAGGTACATAGTTATTAGGCTGTAAGACGCAGACCTATCTATATCGATTGTATATAATATTTACTTTTCTCTAAGGTCAGGGCTACGCAAATGTTGTTAATTGAAATTGTTAGGTCCTACTAAGGTAACATTTTATAGGTTTGGCGCAAGCTTTACTTGATGGTGTTATGTTATTAAAGAAAGAACAGATAACACCTTTAAATTCTTCAGAAGTTTCTTTTCTTTTGGTTCCAGGTGTTTCTTTTATTGTTATACATAATATAATATATATTTAGCTGCGGACGGCCGGCCGCATTGGGCCGCAAATCTAGTATTGGAATCAGGCTTCACCCAAGAATCAAAAAGTAAAAATCAAGAAAATATAAAAATGTATTAAACCGATTCAACTCATACTGATATAGTTAGCAGATTTTAATCAATATTTATTAATATTCTTGAAAATAATATATTTATATTTGTAAAAAGAGTTTTCAGTGTGGTTCTTAAAGTACATTGCGGTCCGCCGCGGCCCTCTTTTTGAAAATACCGTACAGAGCACCAGAGGTGGTTATCCGGCCTGGGTTTCAAAATTTCAAGCCGGGCCGGGCGGGTAACCAGCTCTGCAAAGCACTACCCAAGGCCAGGGCTGCGTTTAGGCCGGCCTGCGACTTTTATAATTTGGGCCTGGCCTGATCGGGTCTTCTTGGTTCAACCGTCATTCCAAAATTGAGCAGAAGTAAATGATTTATAGTCTTTGATGAAGTTTTTGGGAAACAATGTGACGTCACAGGTCAAAACAGGCCGGCCTTTAAGATACACAGCCCTGCCCAAGGCTAATGTTTGGTCCCGCCCAAGAAAAGTGAATAACGCCACTTCATCCACATCTTTATTCTAATTAATGCTAATATTTATATTCAACAATATCGACAAGTTAAAGTAAAGTTATTTTGTCTTGTATTCATATTATTCTCAACTTTTCGTTTCGTCAATCTTATATATTGATGTTTCCTTTTTCAAACTCAACTTTATTACTATAAATACCTTTATTCTTGATTTATTTTCTAAGTTTTAATTATATGTTGACTATTATGCAAATGTTAGACTAAAGATAAATGTTTTTTAAACGAGTAGCCACCGGTATGCCTAGAAAACTGTGTAATTTGATAAAAATAATAAATGTTGGTGGATAAAACAAAGGGTTTTTCTTTTAGAATTAGACTATTGTCAATTGCAATTAGTTCTTTCGATCATTAACTACTACCAGAGACTACTAACCATGCCTGAAGTTGCACCTGTGATCCCCCAGGCTACTATTGGCCCTACTTATCTGCAACATACTAACAACTGTCTATTTGGTAATAAAATTGCACACGACCCCTCCAACACCGCAGACTTGGTTAGTTTTCATTTTATAAATCATCTTTTAAACTCTGAATCTATGAATCTAGGCTAAATATTTGTTAGAAATACAAAATATGCAATCAGTTTTAAACTGCTTTACAGAGTTAAACAATTATTTGGTCCTGAAAATCAGTCGTTTCTAAACTCTTTCTTTTTAACGCAGCTAATAAAGTAATTGCAGGCTCAATTCCGTGGAAGAATGGGTGAAGTGCCTACTAGACATAGAAGTACCCGGGTTCTCCATTAAATGGCCCCATAACAAGGCCTAATGTCTAATGTTTATATACTAATAAACTATGTTAAAAAACTAATGTTTAATTTTAACATACTTCAAAATAATAGATAATAAACAATATATATCCATCATCAAGGGATACATGATGTCTCTTGCAAATGTGTATTCAAATGAATATTTTATAACGGAAAATGAATGTGTTCATCAATGTACGGGACTATAACCGACGACCGGCAGTGTAATTATTTCACAAAGTCGGCGGCGGTCTGACAAATTTTAAATCAAAAATTGTCTATTTAAAGTCTACATGGAAATTTGACATTAAATACAGTTGTTCTAGGGTAACACGGATTACCAAATTTCCAAGATTTTTTGTTGTTGAAAAAATACAAAAATGACGAAAACTTTGAAATTTTTTAGTCCAACTACTAAAATTAACGGCCGAAGTTTGCGGAGCCTCGTGGTTTTCAACATTTGGCCCATCCCCACGGACAGGACGGGCTTAAACCGACTACCTTTTTTAGCAAGCCAACCGGCCCGGCCCGTTTGAGAAAGCCGAGTCTTTCATTATAGAAGCTTCATTCCACGAGCCCAGCTGAGAATTTGCACCTTTATTCCAACTAAAAAGTGTCAAAAAACGCGGAGCAATTATTTTGGCTCGATTCCAACAACTTTATGGCCGGCCATGGCCGGCCATCCGCCACTCTGCGTATACGGACGAATACAGGCGAAAATCAACTAAAATGCTAAATACAGACAAGTACGGACGACAACAGATCATTGCGGACGTCTACGGACGAATACAGATTTGAAAATACGCAATTAGCTTATGTGCATAAATTATAAGTGGTTGGAATAATTGACATATCTTGAAATGTTCTATAGATAACAGTGTTTTGGTTACCTTGAACTCGCCTCCAAATGAATTGGTTTGCGAAAAGAAAACTTTTCTTCAGCTTGGTCAAGTGATATTTGTGTTATTTACAATCATTTGGAGTTGTAGTCCTTTTATATCTGAACCGAATAAGGAAAACGAATAAGCCAAGAACTTTCAAGTAAATCATTATTTGGAAAAGACTTAGCACTTATATTATATACTAAGAATATATGGTAATGTCTATTATAATTAATTACATTATATAATAAATACTATAATTTGAATCTCCGAATCTCTCATAATAACAATATTATATTCTCATAATCTGATAGTTTTCATTTTTCCTAGATGACACTCTCCTCGAGACAGAATGAACGACATTAAGCAAAAAATCTAATGATTTTCTTGGAGCTTTCATTTGAGTAAATTCCATAAATGTTTGGAAAAGTTTTCTAATTCGCCTAATTGATAACCAACAAACTGGAATCTTGCCGGATAAATTTCATTTGAATGAAATTCATATCTTTCATTTCGTTGTCGATGTACTCTTGAACATTAATAAATAAATTAGCAAACTATAATTTAACCCTTATCGATTCAATTATTATGACAATACTAGTATTATCTAAATAAGTGTTAAAATATTTAGAGACAAAAAGAACTAATAGATAACTACATAGTTTTTTCCCTAACTGCCCCTTTGAACTCACTCCAACGCTTCGCATGCCGTTTACTATGCCACACCTCCTTCTTTGTCCGCCATTTGCATAAATGGGCGGAGCCAGGGGCGTTACGGGCCGGGCCGGGCTTTGCGGGCCAGCCCGGTCCAGCTCGGGCCGGCCCGAACGTGCGCGGGAAGTCGATTTTCAAATTTTTTTGTTGAAACTGAGAAATCTCGGGTTTTATGCCGACCGGCTAATTTATGAATTTCTTGGTTTTAAAGTGTTTCACATATTAATTGTAGCTTATATCTGAAAAAAATACTCAAAAACATCGAAATTCAACGTAGTTATACAAAAAAGAAAAATTGTCCCTATTTGAATATGGATCACGGGCCGGCCGGGGCCGGCCCGCACTTTTCACACCCCTGTCGGGGTCTATCCGTGTGTTGCGAAATCATTGACCATAAACAGGCTAATGGTATGAAAATAAGTGAGCAACTATAAACAAGAAACATTGAACTCTACAAACTAATTTCAAAAGAAGCCGAGAATAATCGTCAAATATTACGAAATTCTCTCTGCTGGCATTTGAAATAACCAAGCCTAAAATTCGCCTATAAGGTATAAAACAAAATATTCCTAGATATTTTATCATTTCGGAAACTTTCGATAATGTCGTCTCGAAAGTATCTAGTGTGCGTAGCTTTAGTCACATCGCCCTATAGATCCAAATAGAAGGTTTGTTTCATTGAAAAATAGCAAAACATTGATATATTCCTCAAGACAAACCATATCAAACATCGTTGTCCAGACATTTCGATGACCCGGTAACAAAATTGTTACCCCGCTTAATAATAGTTCAATATTATTAAAAAAAATAATTGAATAACAGAGTAAATAATAAACCCTTTTTTACTAAAACTAGAAATCATCTCATAAAATCAACTATGTTCCAAAAGAGAGAAAATTTGTTTCGACCATTCAAAACCTGGACAAGTAATATAATAAAATTTTAGAACCGCGGCTGGTCTCATCAGCAGGTTACCAACGGTTTGATCTAGTATGAAAATTGCAAAGCATCAAGGATGCTGTCTAATAGACATCATCTTATGCAAAATATCTTGCTGGCGACACAACGATCGTGATCATCTTCCGCTATTTCATGACTGCAAGATCGTAAATGGTACCTAATAAATATCAGTTATACAAACAAATATTTGAACGCAGTGCATTGGCCGTTTTTCACAATATTGGCAAATAGATATCATACATAAATCATGAAGAAATTACCCAAGATTTTAACAAACCTTAAATCGCAGTGAAGGTTCAACAGCTCTCAGCACGTGAACATCTTCCTGTTGCATAAACATCGAGAACAGGTAGAGATGCCTTTCACTCAGTTTAGAACGGAGGGACATATGGTCCGATCCATAGACTGACATTCATGATAAATTTAGAGAATCGAATCGTCCGTGATCCTAAAAACCGTATGTATAACTGCCACAACAATTTCTGCAAACCTTCTGAAAAATCAAACGGCACTTTCGAACTGGCGGGTGAACACCGCGTAGGAGCACTTCGTCTTCGATATTGAGCGGCACCACAATTGTCAGATCCGTGTCCTCATTGGCATCCTTTCCTTCTAGTGGCGACACATTCTGATTAGCATTCTGGGTTAGCAATGTCCCCGCGTTGCAATTAATTCCATCTAAAATTCAAGTAAATCGCTGTCAGAGCAGTTGGAAAAAAGTCAATAAAATTCAATGAATTATGAAGACTGTAGAAAACTATAGTCCAGAATGATCTTCTGCTTCAGGCAGTTCTGGCCCGACTTTGGCGTCCACATGACCCGAATTTTTTGAATATATTGCCCGAAATGTCATTGTTTTACACCTTTCGGCAGCAACTGTATAGCGGCCTCGAAATTGTTAGATTTTATATAACGGGTGCGGGGTTCGCAAATTTTTCTTAGCAGACGTTTACGTCAGGCCTGGTTTTAGGTATATTAAATATTTAAAAAAAAGAATTAAGATCGCAGCTCCCAATTCCCATCTCATTAAATTACGTACAAGGCGATCCGTGTATTGACTGTTGAGACCGACAGCAGCTAATCACATGAACTCGGCACTAGCACGATTAAGCAAATACGCCAGTCCCAACAATCGTACCGCAGTCTAAATTAATAACATAAGTATCATAAGAGCATACTTATGACATACCGACATGAAATACCAAGTATGCTGATAAAACTTAAGAGGCAAGTTTCGACTTCTTAATTCGAACAGTCGGCGAGCATCCTGAAAACAAATAGAACAGATGTCAAATGACTGATCACTAAGACGTAGGAATTATTGCATAGAAAAATAAGCAAAATTTTATATTCGGTATATAAATATGTGAGCTAGTAATTTTTTGCTCGAAGCCGATGCACTATCACGCACAAAGAAGTCACGACACATGAATATGAATATAATGCGTTTGATAAGTAACAAACCTGTTTAATAATCGTTCGCTGCAGTCTATTCATTCGGTTCATGCGACCGCCGCCGTCCCCTTCTTCTCATTCGCTCACGTCCTCATCTTCGTCTACCGAACTATCATCGTTGTCGCTGTCTGGAGCGTAGATTTCTTGTAGTCAGGAATGCTAAAATTAGGAAAACTTACTTGATAACAGTG
>JAQGAV010001148.1:0-23092 GCA_034691345.1 Phasmarhabditis papillosa | reverse complement strand
TGATGAACCTTTACTATGAAGCGAGAGGTCGCGGGTTCGAATTCACCCCGAACCATTATGTTTTGTTATTTTTCAATAAGTTCATGGTGCTGCGAAATGGCTAATTCAAAAAAAAAAAAAAAAAAATTCAAATATACCCTAAATTTGCTTATGAATTCCCGAAAAACCAGGATCCTGAAGAAAAATCCTGACACAGGCCGGCGCGGCCTGGCCACAAAATATCAGGCGGGCCGGATAACCACCTCTGGTAGGGCCTACCCGGTAGGCTTACTTCCTGGTAGACGGTGTACCAATATACGGCTTATCGATTTACCATTTTATCGTTTTTCATTCTTTGACAACCTTACATAATGTCCACCCCAAAGACAATATACATATATGGGGTGCACAAATCCGAAACTAAAAGAAATCTAATCCAACTAATGTGTGGTTATAAATATGTGCATTACTCTTTGATTGGTACACTTCATGATCCAAATGCAGCCCCATTGATTTCAACACCTGACCCTTACATGTTGTAAATGCAGGATGCATAACAAAAAGTGATGTGAGCGGGGTCCGGCTGGTTTTTTGCCGTAGAACGTCTGTTCTCGGCTATGCTAAAGTGAGTGGGGACTGCAACATTTGAGTGATTGATGGAAGCTGCTGAAGGAGTAGTTGAGGCTGAACTATGAAATAAATATATAGACTGTGTATCCAAGAAGAATATTAAAAGTTCACGAGAGCTCCCATCTAACACAAATTTTTAAACTGCAATGTTGGCAATCGCCTTTGTTTTTTGAGATCGCCCAAGTTGATGCTGGCTTTATAAGGGGAGTGGTGACCCAGTGGTTAGATGCTTCGCCTCTTAAAGGCACGGTACACTCAAAATTTTATTCTCAATTTTATTGTTCTATAATATTCATCCTGAAAAGTTATGAAAAATGATATAAATTTCAAAAAATTTGAAGAAAAACGAATGATTTTGGACAATGTTCTGTTTTTGGTAATCCCGGTCTACTTAACATGGGTTACTGTAGCCGAATTGAACATAAAATTGCTGAAAAACCTAGTTCCGTATGGAATTTTATAATTATCTCACGAATACATACGTTTTGAACCATGAAAATGGTAGAAATGTTTTTTGTTTTTTGAGTTTGGCTGTAGTTTACGATTTCTGAATTCATGCAAAGGGCGCAGGGGGTACCAGAACCCCGCCCCTAGGGGAACCTAAGCGCAGGGTGGCAGTATTTTCAATCGATCATAACTTTGCTCAAAATTATCGACAAAAAATTCGACCTTCATATTTCAACTCAGAATCAGCAGCTCTATCGATTGAAACAACAAAATTGAGATGTAAATTTTGAGTGGACCGTGCCTTTAAGTGTAAAATTTTAGATTTAAATTGAAACAAGATAATAAACTTACATCTCCCTTGTTTTATTAATGATTTCATCCACTTCGCACAAAGCACGGAATGTCTTTAGAGTATAAATCTGAAATGTTACAGTGCATTGTAAACGTTTGAATTAGGAAGATTACGGTAATATGGTTGAGAAGTATTTCTCTATTGATTTATTAAAACAACTCCTGCAGTCTAGTCATTAACAATGACAATATTCTCCAAGATGCTTATAATTTGAAACTATCGTTCAACACATTCGGCCATTGATTATCACAGAGCTTGGTCTTGAAACAGATAGAGAAGAAAGTTTTGACTGCAGGTAGTATTCTCCAAATAAAACATACTTTGCAAGTTATATTTTATCTAGTATTCATACGTTATGGTAAAATAGAGATACAGTGAACTACAAAAACAGCGGGTGCTTTAGCCTTGTGGTTAGAGCCGCGGTCTCTGAATCCGTGAGGATCTGAGGCTGTATGTTCGACTCCCCGTGGCTGCAGAAGACTTGGGAAGCCATCAGCTTATTTGTCCCATGTTTCGTGCACCCGAAGACTAATGTTAGAAAGGAGCCGTTTCTGATCAGCAGATTCCGGAATGAATGGCCGAAAACCTCGCGCCGAAGAAATCTCCAGTTATTGTGTGATTTGTGCGATTACAGTAAATATAGTACAAGAACAGCTATATTCCCTACCATGCAATCATACGATAAAACTAACCTCTTTAACTTGGACAATAATCTTAGCAAATAGATCCATATACTGATATGGTATCTTTCCTCCCATACTCTCATATTGAGTACACGCATCCGACAAATCTTCTATCTCTTCAGTACCAGTTCCGTAGTCATCATAGTCAACGGTTATTGGTTCCAGTGTTGAATGGTCCAAATATGGTGGAATAGTGGAACTAACATTGTAGCTAAACATGTAATTTGAATATTTTTAGAAAACTTGCGTCTTGTTATAACCTCTTACTGTTTGAAGCGATCTCATTGAAATCGGCTTTTCTTACGCATATGAAGTGTTTTAGAAGTTCTTAAAGGGTAGTAGAGTAACAAAATATAGTTTTTTGAGGGATTGTCGTTGATTTAGCCAGAAAACTTAGTTAACTCGTAGTTCAATTCTTTTAATTTAATCATGTATTGATTTTTAGTCATTGTACTTTGTATACATAAAGGAGATTTGCAATTACTCGGGTCCCAAACTCCTTCCGGAAAAGACAAGTAAATCAAGTTGTAAAACAATATTCAGCTTTTTTTATTTGTTTTGGGTTTTTTGGTAATCAATAAACATTTCTTTCTTTCTTTCTTTGTCGTTAATTCAAGTAGTTTTCAAACAAGTTTTCTATTATAATATTAATTTTAATGCCTTGTTTTACTAAATTAAACAAACTCTTGCAGTACTGGGCTTTCATAAGGAGCAGTAACTATATACAATGAAGAGATCCGGAAGGCCTGGATAGCTTAACACTTTACCTAACAAATAGTGAAGGGAATTACAAACCCCGGGTCCGAAACTTTGAGAATTGGGCCGACCCAACCGGCTTTTTCCCAGCCTTGGTGAAACCTACCTAGTATATTCTTCACTCCGCCTATTTCTTCGTCGCCTCTTCTCTTCATTATAACCAGTCAAATTCCGGATTATATCTCCAGGTCTAGCTATATTATCATGAATTAGGTCCAGGACCATTCGACTGTCCGAAAAATCCGTGCCTCTAGTCTCGAAACCCTAGAATTTTAGTGCTACTGTGGCTTCAAATGGTGTTTGGAACTATTTCGCGAAACAGACTGCATTGATCCTGTTCTCGGAGTTACAGTATTTCACTCAAATATGAGATATCTAACGATTATTGCAAAGATTGTTTGTTTGTGTTGTCAGAACATTATAAAAACAGGTCAAGCTGAAATGTATAGGACTCAACTTGCAGGTAGAGATTTAACTGATCTTGGTTTCGGGAAATATGGGTTAAAAAATTTCCTTGTTAGTTCACGATTTACCCACTAGCGTGGGCGATGTAGCGTTTTACCGGTTTTGATTTACTGCACCGTACCGTTTGCGCAGCATATTACCTACCTGAGCCGGATCAAAGTCAAATATACCATGGTTAAAGTAAACTGCTAGAACAGAGATTATTGTGGACGTTGATAGAGAAAATATTATAATAGGCCACGGATAGCTAAGTACGATAGAACAGTAGCTAGAAACAAATATTGATATAGTTTAAAAATTCAGTAACTGTTAATAAGAAATTCCCTTGAATTTTAAAAGTGAATATGTTCGTACAAGTGTGTGGCAGATTGGATATACTATAGTCCATCTCAAGACCTAGGTTTCTAGCGCGGCATCACGAGCGGGGAACCGTATTATAAAAAATAAATGTTCTTTTGAAGAAAACACATCACGTCGGCCGTTTTTACATTCATTTATAACACTGCGCCCCCTCCGTGATACCGCGCTGGAAACCTAGGTCTTGCGAGAGACTATAGATTCGTTTAAGTTCACAGTAAACTAAAATGTTTACCAGTACAACATTTAACCAAGAAACATTACTTATGCTTTGATAACTATGCAACATGATTTATAAGATTAAGCAGTATTTGTAAGAATAACATCTGCGGCTGTTGAGAAAATTGAGTATTTCGCAAAATTTGAGGAAAAATTGTCGAAATTTGCGTTTAATGTTTAAACCCTGCCTTTTACTGCTGAAATCGACTAACGTAATTCATTACAACTGCTATTTTTCGTTGATGTCTGATAATTTTGGCCTTTCTTCAAGACTATCAAATTGACTATACTAACCTTTCGAAGATCCGATCTATAAATCGTTGAACATGCATTTTGACACGTTTAGAGTACAGTCGAAGAGCCAAACATGGTTCGAATCGTAAAACATCATAGGGGTCTTGTAAAGGAAAAACACACAAAGCCGTCAATATGATAGGACGATGGACGATTTTGGTAAACACAGTACACATTAAACTGTGAATAGACGAGAATGCGTAGGAGGGATACATATAGCTTCTACTATAAAAACAGAAATACTAGGCGATGGAAGAATCGGTTTTGTTCGTTTGAAGATATTGCCTTTGAAAAGCTACCTAACCATAAGATGGCAAAAGGTTGTTATCCGAGGAGACTCATTAAAATAGTTTAAATAACTGACTACTTCTATTTTGGGTGATTTTACCACAAAAAACTTTACTAACCATATATTCACACCCTCTTTGCACGCTATGCTTGTTAACTAGTTGCGCTAAATTGATTTTATTGTTAGCATCTTTGCCGAAATCGGCAAATTTTGACGTTTTCGTTTTTAAGAAAAAACAAAAAGGAAATAAAATACAATTTTTGATGAAATTAATTCGTTTCTTCGTGGAACTTGCTACAGACATACTGCAGTATTGAAGTTACAACCCCAAGTCTAAAAGTTGGCAGTGGTTTCACGCTCGATTTTGTTCGTTTTTATAAAATATGTTGAATTTGTACAAGTAACTTGTTGTTCATCTGTACAAATTTTACATTATGCCATTTCAATACTCCACTTTTCGAATTTGGGCGTGTCAGCAATCTTTTTCGACAATACGCTGCTTATAATGAACGAACTCTTCCTTCATGACCATTGCATTATGCTTTTGTCGGCCTCGCATATCAGGAATGCATTCTCTATATTTTTTGGAATAAATTTTCCAGTACAACAAATTTGGTTATATATGTTTGATTGCATAAACCGTGAATATAATTAGTCTTTTTGGGTTTTTTAAGTTTCTTTATAGATTTAAATGAATATTTACATAATTCGAAGTTGCCTCGAGATGTGAGCTCGAGAAAATTAATTTTACTGCAGAGTAAATAAAAGAAAACACAAACTAATAAATACAAAATTTATATATTAATGAGAAATGAAATTGTGGCAGTCTACATTTGAATTTTGTATATTTATCAATCCACATATTGTTCAAATACCAACTTCATTGATATTCCAAACGAGAAGCAGTATATTTCTAAAGCAGATGAACTATACGGATTTTAAATATAATCAATACCTGATAGTATGAGCTTATCTCAATAGAAATCATAACTTTATCAGTGCAATGAAATTTATAGATTCAACTGTCTGTGGCATCTACAAGGACACCTTTTAAACTAGATGTAATTGAGGGGAAGTCGCGCAGTGGTTAGAAAGCTTTGCATCATAAGCTAGATGGCATTTTATAGATTCAGATTCAACTGTCTGTACAGTGCATCTAAAATAAGTAATATACAAGTGCATCTAAAATAAGTAATATAGTCCGTTTCAAAACCTAGACTACATCGCGCCGGTCTCATAGGATGCGCGGTGTTGCAAAATTTGTCTTCAAACTCGGTGGAAAATGTCTTCCCTCTGTTCGGGCGAGAGAACTTTTGAAGGCAGCATTTACAACACCGCGCAATGTACTCAGGTTTTAAAACAAACTTTAGCTTGTCCGCTTTGCGAGTTAAATGAAATTAAACCAAGTAACATTTGTTCCTACAACTTTATTTAATAACGATACATTTATTCTATAGGAGCTGAATATTGTTAGAAAGGTGAATATCACGAAATACCGAGAAGTGAAACGTTTCGAATAATAACTATCAAGTTAGCAGTGCGAATGAAATTAAGTTGTTTTCTGTGTTTTAATTCATGCATAATAATCCTAATTGAGCATATCAATATTAGTTAGACATTTAGTTTTTAGATGTAGTTGTAATAAGTTTGGGATTACGACATCGCTGTTTTGTAGCCCCGTTTTGAAGGGCCCAGTAATCCAGCTCTGGAGGTAAATCTTCCGGATCCGCCACCATCCATACAATTTTCTAGCGTCTTTAATAAAAGTGTATAACAATTCCTATTTGGGAACTTCTGGACACTTCTAGATTTGAAGACGCTATAAAAAGTGTATAGAAGTTTCCGGACCCAATACTTCCCTTTTACCGAGCGCAGTGAATAGAGCCATGTATTTTAACTAATTTACATTACCTAGGCCCAAGAGATTTTTCATAGACATGTATTACGCTTGTAATCCAAACAACTGTAAAACCAGTGCAAACTAACTAGTTTAGCTATGAAAACTCATAGTCAATGTGATCCCTTATAAGCAGAGAGCCATTAAGAAGTAGATATTGTAACAGTCTTCGGCGACGGCTCGTTCTTATCTAGGTATGGAATATTCATTATTCTTCTTAATCTATTGACTCCGTTCTGACTTTTCGTGCCTGTAAATTTGTAAACTAAAGGTAAGCAAAAACAGATCGCAAAATTGACTGTTCACTTAGACTTAAGGTTGAGTCCTTGGTAACTCAACTAAGAGGATAGCAAATGGCTATTTAAGTTTTGATGTGGAAACGCTTGCGTAAGCAAAACTAATAGAAGTGCTAGGCTGAAAACAAAATTTAAAGATATTATGATGCTAATCAGGGCATCAAATCCGTGTTAATAGATATTCCGTAAATCAAATACGGAAAATTTCAGCCGAAATTTAGTTTTACTATATACAAGTCGCTTACTATGTCTGAGTTTAGTTTCCTAGGTTTTCATTCGACCTGACATTTGTCCAACTAAAAAAAGGAGCTAAAAATAGACTTTGTTAGCATTTTCAGGTGCAAAATAAATTGTAACCAAGGTTTGCTAGCTTGCTTGTTTTATATTGTATACGTTACTAAACGTGAATTCATTTATTTAAATTCGTAAGGGGTCCTTGTTTGAGTAGAGATCTTCTTAGACTTTCTAACGACATAAGAAATTGGAGTTGCCTGCAATTAGCAAGAGTTGACAGGGCTATTAGGCTGATTCCATACAGGTAATTATGTCCCATATCCCAGATATTAGTCAAGTATTATGTACTCTACAAACGATTTATAAATGCTATTCTTACCTTTGTCGTGTATTCTCATATCAGGAAGATATTGAAGAATTGCAGGAAAACTCCACAATTCGAGTAGTTGCTTCAACTTTGATCTGTTCAGCCACACAATTCACTAAAAATACTTTATATACATGGTGTGGGAAAAGTTCGGGCGTCTATCAAAACCGCCGCAAAAGTCACCAAATTTCAGAAAAAATTTTGTAATTTCGAACATTGTTAGTCTGCTAGTTTGTCTACAATATCCACAAGTTGAATTAACCACAGTTTCCCAATAGCGACAGTGGCAACTTGGTAGCAGCTGCCGAGACCGGGACGATACCTCCGGCACGCAGCAAGGTGTTTGAAATTGTATAGTAATTGATAAATATTAATATGAACGAACTTTTCAGTTCAGCTCCTTTAGAACTTCAAACTTTTCAAGAATATTCTAAACATATCTAACTGTCCGGCTTGCTCTCGTAATCAGTTCCGCTCTTTGTCCATTCGTGTGAATTCATTAATGTCTGAACATTTTATGGGAACTGGGAGTCAAATAAGTTATTTAGGATAGTTCTAGTGTGGAATTCTGGAGGCTTCGTTGAACTGTTTAGTGGAGTATTTCCCATTTAGAAACTTCTTTTAACTTGGGTAAAAAGATTCAAAACAGTAACCAAGTAAGGTAGCAAGCTAGAGAAATGAGTGAAAGGCTACTCGAGATGTAAGCTCGAGGTGAAGGTTAAAGGATCAGAATGCGTTATCATGGCCAAGATTACAAGAGATAACTGGTTTGACCAAAGCTCAAAATATTTTAAACAGAAACCTTGGGCAATCACAAACACGTATTTGAAAACACTCTATTATTCAGATTAGAGAAAAAGTCAGTCAACAGTTTTAACTATTTTCTTACATGATATAGTCAGCGCCAATAGTAATGATGGAGTGTAATGAATTCAGCGCTCGTCTGAGCCCCTTTTGCGAGCGCCGTGCCAGCATCTGGCGGTTACTCTCCGTTCAATAGTCTACTTTGCAAGTACCCGCATGAAATGTGCCCGCAGGTGCCGTCTGAAATTCCTATAAATACGCAAGTTACACTCCATTATAACTCTCGGCGCTGACTATAGTTCAACACGCCTTTTCGTTTGCCAAATTTCCCACCAGGATGGGGATTGGGCATATCGATTATCTCATTGTTATTCAATGTGATATGCTAAATATTTATATAAATGGTATACAGAACTGTGGCCAAATATGTTACTAAGCCAAAAAAGGGACTATATTTTGGGGGTAGAATCAGCTTCAAGTAAGACATATAACCTGAATGAACCTTTAGTATTTTTCTAAAAATCCCGTCAAATTAAATTTGTAACTATGAAGATATAACAACTTGGAAATTATTTAAATTAGTTCCTGATGATCTTCTGATAGGTGATACTTGCATTAGTAACCATTTGAGTTATGGAAATAGAAAAGCCGCAAATAAAGTGAACAAATAACTTTATTGGCAAAACATAATATATAAATAAACTTTCGAGATGATGTGTATGAAAATATTGGTATAGAAGTAGATTGAACTCTCTGAGTTTCGCGTGGAATATGCAAATAGTGTTATGTTGGTAGTCTGCTTCACTGTTTCTGTCAAGCCCATAACACCTCTTATCGCAGATCGATATTGGGTACTAAACATTTTAGATCAATTATTCTACATCGTATTGAGCCTAAATTTATGTCGTTGAACGCATTTCCTTGGCATCAATTAACCCGTTAACATTAAAGTTCGACATATGACGATAGAAGTATAACAATATAAGTGTTTTTGGAAATATCGATACCTAAATATCATTTAATGTTAAGAAAAGTGTATCGCCTTACCAAATCGGACAAAAAATAGCCACAAATCTATCGATTCCAATAGAAATTTGTATAAATAGGGAAAAGAAAATACCTGTGGTTGCAATACTTTTGTAGTAGAAACAGCTTGACTAAATATAAATATCAGATACATTTTCTGGACAAGCTCAAGTTTTATAGAGTTCCTGGCTCACTGGAGATTTTTTATACTTGCATTGGCTTGCTAACACCCTGGGGTAAAAAAGGTCGAACCCGGCCGGACCTCTCGGTTGGCTTCTCAGACTGGCGGGCCGCGTCCAGACCGGCCCGTTAAATATCAACCGATGATGTCACCCGATACACTGCACATTATATTATTATAAATGGGAGTAACGTCGTCCAGCTTTCGAAAAAAGAAACAGTGGGTGCTAGTCTCAACATTGTAATACAGGAATTTCTTGAACGATCCTAAATTGTTTGCTGTCTACCTTGTACAATTGCCACTTGACCATTCCGTGTACAGCTGTGCCGAACAATCCTTGAGCACGAAGAAGTTCGGAACAACAAAGAATAAAATATCAATATGTGACAACTTGTTTTGTACATTCTAAATCGGATCTAGTATTTAGATCGAAAACGACTTAATGAGGATTTACAAAGCCTTTATCTCGATGTCGAAAATAGTCCATTTGGGATTAAGGAAATACTTCGATATGCTAGCTATTTAGGGCAGTTCTGTGTTTTTGGTACCTATTTTGCTTTTATAACTCCCACAATCATGATCAGATTCAATAGTGTGGCAGCAATACTTGTAGTTAAATAGAGTAAATCAATGAATAACATTGTAAATAGATAAATGAAAATATGTGAGATGATACTTGCAAGCAGTGGCTGTATTCACCTAGACACTGGGATGCGCCCTGACAGGGAGGGGCGCCCCAGGGTGGTTATTTCGTACCCGAATGAATTACCAGGGTGCGATTTAGGCACCCAAGGGCAAGGCAGAGCATCCCAGTGATCGTAGCATAAAAACGCCCGGTTGGTTTTCTGTACAGCATTAAGCCTGCTCGGACAACAATCCACAACTGCTGGGGCAGTTAAAAACTGCCCGGGCACCCACCTGGGCGTTTCTATGCTACGATCACAGGGTGCGATAGGGTGCCTTTGCGAATACGACCACTGGTAACTTAATGTGTTTTCAATTGGTTAGCTCCAATCCAACGACTACGTGTTTAGAATTAACCAGTGTGGCAGAAACGTATATACATCCATAATAATGATAAAATATATAAAAGGAAGGACAAGACACAGAACATTAAAGGTTCCTAGTGAAGAATAATTCCGTTTCGCCCCTCATTCCGCTCATGACGGAATTACCTTCTTATATAAAGGCTAAAATTTGTAGCAAGAGCAAAGTATTGAGCGCAGTATTCTAGTGGGCAACGGTGTTACATATAAATGAATGTCAAATCGGTGAATTAACACTCTTTTTTTAAAAAAGTGCATTAACCTTTATTAACATCGCTTTTCTCCCTGGAGACTGCGCTGGAAAACCAGTTCTTGATAATGGCTATAACAACAATTTATTTTATTTAAATTTATTCTTGTAATATATATGAATATGAAAGCTAATAACTTAAAAAAACAGTATAAATACTGTGGAAATGAAATGTTTTCGTGTAAATGATATTCTTTCCACAGTCTCTGATAATATCAGTTGTTTTTCCCTGGAAAAACTAATTTTCTTAAACTCAAAAAGTGTCTACACAAATGAGGCGATCTTATTCTCGCATGAGCATTAGCTACGGTTTTTGAGAACTTTTACGTTCATTTTTCTTGGCCTACATGAGATTCAGCGACATATAAAGGCCAAATCATGCTACAATCTTTGAATCTTCAAACTACATAGCCACAGGGTGGTTTAATATAAACCCATATAAGATAAGCAAAGAGTTCTGCTTTTTCCGACCAGGATTAGGGAGTTAGCGCTTTGCGCTAACTGCCTAATTTTTTGGACATTTTATCATTGCTTTTTTTTTAGAAACTAGCCTAATTTTGGAGGATTACTTTTTAGAAGTAGTGATAAGATATACTCTGTCAAGTCGATAAAAATTTGAAATCTTTAGTAATTTGACGGAAATTATTACGTTACAAATGCTCTGCAAATCTAACTAAACACATCTTTCAAGAATTAGTCGAAGTAAAACATTTAATTTACATTATTATTAAGCATATGTACAGTAAATTACAAGTAACTACTAAATTTATATTTCGTCACTCGTTGCAGCGACAAACGTAGTTCCACCATCCAGTGCAGGTTCCCGACTTTTTCTGGAATTGAAAAGTTGCTCATGTTGGTATTAGAGTGTAGTAGCTCGGCAAACAATGAGACTTTATTGAAATTTATTGAGACCATTGAAATGTTTATTGACTTATCGTAATTTGGTAACAGACTTTTCGGCTTCTGAGGTAACCACCGGTCTTATGACTAGAAGACAATGGTCATTTTACAGGTATTAAGTGGTTTTAAGATTCAATTTGCATATATTCAAGTCTCGTAAACCGGATTGAGGCGGCCACTTTTTCTATATAAATGACCGTGCTCCTGTGGTTAAAGGCTTAGCCTACCAGACTAGTATGGACCAAGATTAGGAAAAGGCCGGCCCGTTTATAAAATTTTCGGCCCCGGCCCGGCCCGGCCCGTAAAATTCCCAGCCGTACTAGGGGATGTCTTTATCGATGACCTGCAAATTTCTTTGTTTTTTTTTCGTTGAAAATTAAGTCGCAGAAATACTATTTTATTTTAAGAATTTGTAGATTAGTGTATTTTACAAGAGAAGTAAACTTACAAATGTATGCTGGCAAAACTGTTCACATTCTTGTTGGCTGAAGAAACATGAAGGAATAAGTGAAGCAGTTGAAACTGCTATGAAAATGGCGAAAATTACCAGAATTGTTAGGCTTCTCATCTGAAAATGAAAATGTAGATAATACTATCTCCTCCAAAAGTACAAATACCAATTAAAAACGAAGTTTATGTCTATAATTGCACTTTCAAACAATATCAACAAGATAATTAAATAGATGGAATGTTTCGCAATATCAGAGCTTGTATTTATAATACTCCCTAATGCAGAGGCTAGAAAAGTTGAATATTTGAGAATTCTGTGAACGTAAACATAGCAAAGATTACCCATATTTCAAGTTAAAATACTAATGTGGCGATTATTTGAGTTAAGACAATGAGATTCATGGTGTTTAACTACTTGTATGGTTCATCTGAAGACTTAGTGCGCTCCACTTTTGATACCGCGCTGCGGGTGCTTAACTTAGTGCTTAGAGCAGCGGTCTCTGAATCCGTGACTCAGAAGATTCCGGAATGAATGGCCGTAGCCCTGCCTCAAAGAAATCTTTTATTATTATGATACCAGTGATACAGGAAATAAAATACCTTTTTTAAAATACTTTTTGGAAATCTAGGTCTTGAGGTATAAACTAGACAATAAAGTAAACATACTTTAAAATCTGAATTTAAACATTCGACATTTTCAATATTGGAAAGCAGTAAACAATACATAACACAGCACAGCTATGAACGATTTGAAAAATCATGAAGATTTCCTTCTATGTCGCAAGATCAGACGATCTCAGACAGCAACAAAAGAAGTACATTCAAACGGATTGTCCTGAATGACTCTGGCAAGGACGGACCTACCGAAATGGCAGAAAATAACCACTCAGCGGACATAAGATCTCACAACCTAAGATCAAACCGATTCTGAATAAATAATATTATTATGAATAGTTCAGTTTTCCTTGTTACAAAGTAATACGAGTAAGTCTCAGGTATGGTAACTGTTTTGCTGAAATGTCGAATTGTTAAAATAAATCTGATGTACTTCATTTGAAAACGTTCCCTTTCATATGTTCTACTTTATAAAATTTCCATAAATTTGAATTTACAATCAAAAACAAAACACATTCATATGATCGACTTGCGTCAGAGTTTCTAAGACCGTCCAAAGTGCAATGCCGGAACAGAAAGTGGCGGAATCTAACATTTTTATGTTAGTGGATGCAATAAAATACAAATATATGAACGGGTTTCGCTGCGCGGCAAGACAGTAGGAAAGGCTGGTTGTTGGTGTGTAGGCCTGCGGCGCCAGCTAGTAAGGGGCGCCGCTTCGCGGAAGAATCCAGGATCGTATTGCTGAATCTGAAATATACTTGTTACCATTTTATTACCAGTGAATTATAGAGCCCCATAAAGGTAACTTCAGCTTGTAGCAAAAAACAATAGGTAGGGTTAGAACAGATGTTAGCATAAGTCTGGAAACATCCTAAAGAAACGTTATAATAACAATCTGACCGTATTTTCCTCAAACGTTGTATATTGGAAACGCCTCTAACATACATTGATTCTAAAAGAGTTACCAGAGATCTCTGGTTATTTTGACAAGTCTTTCGGGAAGAAATCTTCTATATAGAATACAGTTAGAAGCAGTGAACCTATAAAAACTAGCAAACAATAGAATAATTTGAGACAAATCCTACATTTTTCCACCAATATTTCCATATAAAATTGTAGCTTTGTAATAGGATTATTACTCAATAATTTCTTGGCAACTGTGCCATTTCATTCATTATATTCAGCCATTAATGCCGGAGGTCGGGGTTGACTCTTTTTTAACTTTCGGTTTACAGTGGCCGGAAACTCCTCGACGGAGAGATTCTGATATAAATTTGGGAAGTAGTCGCATAACTAAGTGTATGTATACTTATATAATTACATACATACAAATAAACATAGGTGGTGGCTCGTTGGAGCCCGTCGGAGTACATAACTCTTTATCCAGGAAAGTGCAGTGAGATCTTTAAATACGGTATATAGACGGCAACTGATATACTTCAAATGCCTTTGTAGCAAAAGATCAGTTTAGCAGTTATACAAAAATGAATAATACAAAACAGTTGAGTTTGTTGGTTGCTTGTACCAAATTCCTACAATGTTTGAACTAGTTACAGACTAAATTCATTAAGCTGACAGGTAAATAAAAAAACTGACTAAATCTTCAGGATTAATTGTTCATTCCTAAAGATTGACTGGTAGAAAATCTTCAAACTCGCGCCTTCTTTATACATAAAATAGAAATGAGTACTGACCAAATGCATTACTTCTATGAATTTGAAAAGTTTCAATACATCATATTACACGAAGCAAAGTTTCATGAATAGTTTTGCTTGGTCTCGCCTTTTTGTATTAATAATTAGTTAAAAAAGTTTCATAAATTAATCTTTTATAATTTATTATAGCTTTAACAATCTAACTCTCAATTATTATCTGTTTACAATTTGAGTATATGTTTAATTAGTTTTTAGTTTAGTCGGTAATGCAGTTACTCATCGATTTGTAGATATCATCACTATTGTTCCATTTGAAAATAAGTATGAATAATAGTTACGGAACAGGTTTGATTCTGAAATTAGTCATATATCGGACCTACCCAGGTATATACATTTACTAACTGCTTTACTGATCTGAATTTTATAAATATTACTAGCGGGTGGTCTAGTTTCATACTTAATTATTTCGATAATAGCCACAGCAATTATAGTCCAATTCAAGTGTTAACAAACCGTATTAACAAATTCAAAGGCTCTTTTCACAACACCTTTCTCTTCGAAGTTCCTTAAATAAGCAACTTTCTCATATAGTCAACGGATAAATCGTTTGTAGGGGTGTACGGTAGAATTGAGAAAGAACGCGGAAATTAAAAAAGAAATATACAAGTAACTGATGCTCGCATTATAATAAATAGGCCTTTAGCTACAAGCGATTCGTCCGTCGACTATAAGAATACCCTGAAGACACTACCTGTTTACTCTTGAATCACACTATATGATCTTGTGTATTTTAATCAGCTGTTAGAACAGGTCTTCCTGTTTGCCCAGTGATTCATTCTCTTTAAAAGCTAAAAAGAAAAACTATTCTTATTTACACAAAGAACATAACAAGGACCACACATTTTTTATTTATTTTTGCATAATGGCAACTTATTTCACTTTTTCTCAAGAAAACTTGGGCATGAAATGATTTTTTTCTCACAACATACTTAAAACTCATTTTCGAAGATTTTGATTTTAAACGCTCCTTTATTACTTTTGGATTCGACTATATCATTTTGTTGATCTTGTTTTGTCTGATATACACTAGAATTAGACTGTTCAAGAGTCAACGGACGATCTCAGCCAAGTGCTGCCGAAAAACAGGTTATTTTTGATGATAATGATGAAAAAGTTATTACAAGACAAAAGAATAATACATTTGAAAACTAAATACAAATTTTTGTAGTAAGACAGTTCAAATTATAACAAACACTCCAATTATTTAAACTTCGCAGGTGGTCTAGGTTGGGAAAAAATCTCTGCTAACTTGAATATGTTTTCTTTTTTATACTTTCACTTCCCTATTTGCTTTCATAGTGATAGAATGATTATTATTCCACAAGACCCGTGTGTAGCGAACAAAATCAATAACATTGAACAGTCCCGTTCAATTTTCATATGCTTTATTAGCTTTTCAATTCAGTCACAAACTCGAATTTCTGAAATTATATTAAAATTGTTTGGTCGTTTGCAACAGCTATGACTATAATCTGTTAAACATTAATTTTGGTCATATTCTGGGAAATTTAAGATCCAACATGGATATGTTTTTAGCTTCGTTGAATATTTGCTAACAGTGTTGTTCAAAATCAGACTCTTAACTTGCATCACTTCCTACCATTATTGAAAAACTAAACATAGTTTCAAACTTCTTTTTCTTTTTACAGCCACGCAGTATACTGTTTCATTCAGCCCATCTCGCTATTAAAAAGTACTGAAACATTTGGAATACAAATGTAAACCAGCCAAATTGTATATATAGCATTATATAGTTTGTAACTTGCTTATTAGATTAATTCATACTTAAAGAATTCTGTTTTTATTAGAAAACTATTTAAGACTTTGTTATTAGAATAGGAACTTAGAATAATAGATTTGACACTTTTATATGCTAAAAAGGAAATTGCGTTTTCTCACTTTTGCTTATTTTAAAATTCAAAAATAACAACTTTATCATTCTGATATTGACTTGTTTTAAAAACTATTATTGCATGGGTGTCTATTAAAATAGAGTTTTTGACGTTATTTCCTGTTTACCTGAAATGTAAACGCGGTTTTTAACTTGGTTTCACAATAGTTTAGAGGCTTTAGAAGAAGAACATTTGTATACCTTTCAAATGATCGGACAGTTAATATATTGCAAAGTTTATGTAGACTATAGCAGGCGGCCGAAATATTTCAAAAGTATTCCAATCTTATATCATACTGGCCCATTACTAATATAAAAGTATAGTCGGTGGACTAATCGCTTGCAAAGGGTTACGGTACAAAGTGCAAATTTATTAGAGCAATTAGAGCAAATATGTGCTCCAATTCAATTTTTTAGACCTTTAGTTGCAAAAGATTAGTCAGCCGACTACATATAATATAGAAAACTTACACGGCAATTCCATTAATTGTAAACTTAAATGAGTGAATTGTAAGCTAATCTGGACATTTTTCCCGAAACGTATCGTATCCAACGTGAAACTGAATTTAATGATAATGTATGCCGTTATTTAATTAATAATGAATTAGTTTAATTCATTTTTGTTCATATTCACAAATCATTTCTAGTCAGCTGATCTGAGCCAAACCATCTTATGGAGTTAGAAAACAAGTGAATTCGCATATTCTATCGAAATCGAATTCATTTGTTTTCTCACTCCATCTCCAGTTTTACAATATCCGTATGATTTAAATGATACTATTCTTCTAGGAATGACGGATCCTACAGACTCGGAAACTGAAGAACGACCCTTCATTCGTCGGATTGGTAACAATTTACGAAAAAGCGTCGGCCGCTTAAAAAGAAACCCAGAAACAACTTCAGAAGTTCCTGAAGACCCCGCTCAAGTGCCAAGCACCCTCGATAAGCTGAAACGAAATAGAAGCCCCATAGAAGACACTGACAGCTGTGATAACCTTCAGATTAAGCGAGCCCAGAATGTCGAGCAACCATTCCTAAGAAGAGTGGAGGACCGACTGAGAAAGAGTGCCCGAAGGCTAAGAAGAACATTAGGAATGCCGGTATCTTCCGATACGGAGACCTCCAACAACGGAAAAGGTGCCAAAAGTGCACGAAATCGCCGGAGAACACGCGTATTTGGCTGTATCCGTCGCGATACCGCTGACAAAGAAGAACAAGAAACGTATGAAATGCCTAAGCTAGAGAGACCAAGACGAGACCCGCTCGAATTGCGCAAGGAGCGGGTTGACGCGATTTACGCCAAGTATGGAGCTAGACGCATTCCGGGTCCGGCTAGTAAAGCTACTCCGGCTGAAGAGACCCTTCAAGAGCTGAACATAAGAACCGAGAAGTTGGAAACCACGGAACGTGTAACGGATGATCTACAGGTCGGCGCGCAGTCTTTCTCAACAACTGCTCAACAACTAGCTGAAAGGTATCGAAATGAAGAATCGGGAAAATGGTACGAATTCTGGAAAATTTAACTACGAATCTTAATATTCTATTATATTGCTATTCTAGTTATTTTCTAGTTATTCATAATATTATTCAATTCGGTTCGTTGGTAATTATTAAGTCGAGTCATATTTTATAGGTGAGTTAATATAATAACTAAGTTGCTATGAGAAGACTGCAAATGAAAACAAAATATGCAAAAGTGAATTAAAGTTTTCAAAAGCTACCAAATGCTAGGATGAAACAGCCAAATTTCAGATCTTACTTAAGAAATTTTTTTATGGAATTGAAGTGTTTCAAAGTGGTCTTTATAATAAAGTAGTACAGACTAGAGTACTCAAAGTTAATTTGGCAACAAAAGAGGCATTCTGGTACTGGTAGTAATACATACACATACATATTTTATAACTCTTTATTTTCAGTTTTCTTATGCGTGTTGTTGTTACAACCATTGTTCTTTAGCAAGTATAGATATATATCAACTAGGTACGTTTCAATTTTAAAATTGTTTGCAAATATTGAGTACAGTTTTATATTAACGCCTGTAAGTCATTAGATTATTAAAACTATTTCCATTTGATGCACTTTGACGACTGTTTCGAATCTTGCTTAAGTAAAGTACTAGTCTAAAAGAATGTTTCAAAAAACTACAAGATGCTTTGTCTGCAGTAGGCGGTAATATGCTGTCTGTAATCTCATTATACATTATTCGTCATACTTTTGTTCGCTTTAATAGCTTTTTATAATGCACTTCTCTGAAGAAAAAACGGCATTTGTCACATTGTTGACTGAGAAACACTTTATGGCTGATGGAATGGCTCGACTCGATAAAGGCTAACTCGGCAGAAGCTAATATTTTATTTATTCTTCTAAATACTTATAGGATTCTGCAATTAAAAATAAAGTTGCCAATGTTTCAACTTTCCTAAACATATTTTATTCTTGTATTCCACAAGAAATTCCCAACAAGCTTATTTTTGTTATCTATGCTGTTCATTCTGATTTGAACTTTGTTGTCGGATTCCAGCAGTGGGATTGTGCGTAGCGATTAGTGAAGCTGCGATTGTTTTATTTCAGACCATTTTTGCTGATTGGACCTGGCTAGTTTAACTATATGCCTTACCACGATCCTTTTTCAATTAGATGTTTTGGAAGGACTTTGGAAATATTTGTTAGCTTTATTTTTTAGTTTGTACAATTGTTCCAACTGTAAACAAAATGGACTATTTATTTATTTATTTGCAGTTGATATCACATAAGAGATCATATCAAAGATTATATGTTTCTTTTGCTATTCATGTGCCTTTGCAGACCCTTCTTCCAGTTGGTTTTGTCATTCTTGGCCACATTCACCCAATTCTGTCCAAAGTATTCTGTAAAGTCATCTGTCCAGCGGTTTCATGGTCTTCCTCTAATTCTTTTGCCACAGAAAGGTGTCGAATCTGCAATTCTAAGAGGTCATCTATCTAGGTTCATTTTGGTGATCTTAGCAGCAATTTCCTTTTTCTTGTTGTCTAATCCTCTATCGTTAACTATGCAACATATACTATACAAATAGTTCATTCACATCCCAAAAGGAAACTAAAGTTCTTAGCATTCATTTTTATTATCAAAGTTTCCTTTGTTTAATTTCAGTCTTGTTTAAAAGTCTTTTTCGACGCTTCAGAGCTGAGTTTCTTATCAGTTTTTCCTGATTTTTATTGTCACCAAGCTACACACAATCATGCATTTCCTATAAGAGAGCGGCGAAAACCGCAGAATTCAGTTGCTAAAATAATTATTCACTTGTTATATATAATTACTATGATTTTACTTATACTAAATATAAATAGACTCATTTTTATAAAAATTTGTTACCCTCACAAGAATATTTCAATGTTTGTCAATTGCTGTCCCCAAAAAAGGGAATCAAAGATTTTCAGAATTTTGATTGCTGGATATTCGTTTCAATATTCGTTTCAATCGTTAAGGGATGAAAGTCAAAAAAAGCTACAGTCTTACTAGAAATGTTTGAATCGAAACCATTGTTCCGCAAAAATAGAGTTATTTAGTTAACTTCGACTGCAGCCTAGTTATTTAAAATGTTTCTAAATACTATGTACATTAGCTCAGAACTTGTGAAACAATTATTTGTTCCCAAAGAAATCTACTCCACAGATCTTGAAAATTCCGGCTGGCGTGCTCTTCATTTTAACGAATTTTTTATATTCAGCCGAAATATTTTTGGAAAAATCACGTATCATTAAGTTTTTGCTGAACTTGCAAACTATATAAAAGTTGTGCGACTCGTAGCCGAGCACTGCCTGCAATCGATGTAAATAGAACCAAAATACATACAGCATCTTGCAAGGAAATGCACGTTTTTGCAGTCTGTGGCAGCCACCTATTATATGAAGGATAAACACCAATTTCACGATATT
Organism: Phasmarhabditis papillosa; assembly: GCA_034691345.1. Classification (NCBI taxonomy): domain Eukaryota; kingdom Metazoa; phylum Nematoda; class Chromadorea; order Rhabditida; family Rhabditidae; genus Pellioditis; species Pellioditis papillosa. The sequence continues at coordinate 3,029 of JAQGAV010001148.1, read as the reverse complement.
TAAATTATAACTCTTAGTTTTATCTTTGCTTTTTCAGATAAGAATACGCTGATTATATTCATTTTCTTCTCTTTTGTAAAAAGGATGATTTTGACTACTTAAAATTGAAAAGTTTACATCGAAAGCATTTTTGATGTAGTTTTATAACGATAGCTTAAACGAAATGCATTCGTGCTTTGAAAAGAAATAGTCGGATTTTAGAATAATACCGCCGTGTGAATACAATCTCCCCATTTTTAACACCGCATTATACGTAAAACCTGCCGGTTGCAAGACTGCTTTTATTTCAAATAGACTAGTTTACTTCTATGTTGTTTTATCAGCTAACGCGAATAAACTGTGTTCAGTGAGCCGAAACATCGAACCAAATACCTTTTGTTCCGCCATGGTATGCGCAATTTTATAGTCGACGGACCAATTGCTCCCTGCTGAGGGGCTGTGAATTTTCCACTGAGGCGACTGTCTTTAAAATCTTTGAAATATTAAAAGTAAACACTAATTTCAATCGTATGCTGTCCTTTTTGTGAATGATCTTAATTTAGCCAATTTTTCGAACACATGGGTTGCCTACCGTTTCCATTTGCAAGCAAAATACTATATGTATTGGTTTTCTCAGTAGTTAGAGATCCCTAGTTGACGGCACCCCTGAACAACTCAGTACTATGTAAATATGACCAATGAGCTAAGTATCCAGCTTAATTAATCTTTCTGAACAAAATACGTACCCTTCAAAAAGTCAATCCATTCAAGATCCCCGCCCGCCTACGCTTGCTCGCAACAATTGCTCCGAAAAATCCTCAAAAATCAAGAGTTCACTTTTGTGTTTAATTTTCCAGACAGCACAAACTATTGCAAACACCTATCATTCATTAATTTCTTGTCTCCAGTGTCTAAAGTAGTCCGTTAACAGCAGCTGTCACTCTAACTACAGAGAAACCACAGCTCCGTTATCAACCAATGAGCGCGGCGCCGGCCGGGAGTCTTCTCGAAAACAGGCGATTATATGCAAACTGCGAGCAAACTAGATGTATTATTTAGAGTCATAAAAACGTGGAGTCGTAGAAGTTGCACAACAAGCAAACTATGTACGTTGCTAGATATAGTTGTTATCGCCTTTAATAACTCCCATAAACTAGATTCTATTGCGCTTTGGCAGCCAGCGGGACAAACTGGCATGGGAAGGCAGGCAAACTCAAATTCACAAATTCACATTCACAAACTCATTTGTTCTATTCTATTTCAAAAACAAACAAACACAAACACAAACAAAAGCAAATTCACAAACCTTGCCTTTAATTGGGATCTCAAAAGAGTGAGCGGTTGAAATAAGAACTAGTTTGAACTGAAAATTTTGCAATCGTATTTTTTCTGTGTGCCCGCTTAGTTGGGTACATACTTGTCAAAACTCAACATTTGAAAAAGTTGTTAAAAGCAAAATGAAATACTCTTATATGCCTCGGTATGGATCAGTTTTAGAGCAAATCTAATATTGACAAGGTATTTGTTCATCTTCAAAGGTGATTTAGATTAGAGAAATATTGTTAGTCTCTTCAACCATTTACAGTTACACTGCGCTAGTGGCTAGATGTACCACCGTTCTGTAGTTATGTATTATGTTATTAGAAATTACAACTTTTTCAAATGATAAACAGGTTAAACAGTTAATAGATGTTGTTCAAAAGCATAAAACTGAGTTCCTTTTCGAAATTAAAATAAGTATAGCAATAAAATCTCTGTAACAATGTTAAGTATAATCCTTTTTGAAGCATGAACAAAATTGATAAGTACGCCCTTTTCGCCTGATTGTTATACATTGTTTTACATAGATCACTTACTTGAAAAATAGAAAAGTAGAACCTACTTTATGGTTTTGAATGTTGCCTAAATTCATAAGCAAACAGTTTGGATAAATTGAAAACTATAGTCCATAAAAAAGTCTTTTGTTTGTTATAGACTATACAAAGAAGGGCTACTATATAAAAAATAGACATAGTATGTATTTTCTGAACTCTTTCATAGTCAAATTTGTCACCTTTTTTCCTATAAAAGTTTACCCAATAGATCGACAACTCTTTGAATAGAGTAATTGAGTTTGTATGAAAATAAAATAATTAAAATAACAATATCGTCACAGAGTGAGTTATAACGATTAACAACTTTGTTTTCGTTTAAAAATCTATTTTAAGAGACAGATGCTTAGGACGGTGCACTTGGGTTTGTTTACGTTCCAAGTCGGAAATTTTGCAAGAAGACTGTTTTATAATGTTTTGAATATTCCCAATTGCTTATAAATATACATTTATGAATTGCATAAATAGCATAAAAATCTATATAGTTTGTTCTGAATCTTTATATGATAAGTAATAATCTTCTTGTATCGTCCATATAACAAAAGCCGTTCATCTATAAAGCGTATTGTTGGGTAATCTATTTCTAAATCATTTACCGGTGAAACTAGATTGCGGTTATTGGTGTTTTTGTGTCGGATACTTTTGAGCAGCCTTATGGTGTCCGAACAGAAATGTATAAAATATCAGCACTTCATAAATCCATTAACTATTATAGTCTAAACAAATGTTGCACATAGCATAATTGCTTCGCTCTATTTTGAAAAACCAATGAGGTGAACAATCCAATTGGTAATCGAAATCAATATGGTTAATCATTCTATCTATATAAACTTCTCTACAAATCCTGTGTGTTCTTTTAATAGTTTTTAACATATAATTTGTTCCTTTCTCAGTTTTCAAATGACAAGTAATGCCAGTAAGTAACCTTTCCAATAGATCGCCACGAAATTTTGAATAATTGCCTACACCCCCCTGTTGTATTTTACACACTGCATGACAAAAAATTCAAATTCAAACGTATTTCAAACTGACCTTCTCTAAATTCAAATTTATAATGATAATATACAAGCTTATACACTAATTTGGATTTATTTGATATATACTAACATAATTTTAATGACGAAGATCAGTGTTCGTTCTACTGACGAGCCCCCGCACTGATCGGAGCTATTTCGTATA
>JAQGAV010001147.1:0-23096 GCA_034691345.1 Phasmarhabditis papillosa | reverse complement strand
CAATTGCCCAGTTGTATATTTAAACTTATTTAAACTTATTTAGTTAATATAAAATTGTACTTCTGTATTCATATTACAAATAAAATAGATGTAACACACAATATCGAAGTTATTGAGGTAATGACGAAAAAATAGTTAAAAACCTTCTCTTTGTATTACAACTAAATATAGTGTCTTTTTGTATTTATGTGCAACAATTGAACAAAGTTGGACTGACGCCAATTAAATGCGCGCGTAATGGCATATTTGAATATTTATCTCAGAGAATGTGCTGTGTCCACCTTATCAATGGGTTTTCTTAGATGTCCTTTGTTTATTGCTTAAGCAACAATTGTTCTGTCGAAATATTTTATTTTCCCGCAAAGTAACGTGTCATTTTATTAATGAAGGACTAATCACTTGCAAGGGGTTACGGTAGGGACTGCATATTTATTAGCTCTTATTAGAGAAATTAGAGCAACTCTGTGCCTATTCCAAACATAAAACTAAACTTATCAGCTGAATACTTGATCTTATTGTTTCAAACAACCTAATTATATTCTTAATTAATATTATTAGTGTTCTGTGCGTTCGTGTTGACCCGTTGCTGTTTTTGGCGGGAAAACCTAGCACAGCTGTGCCCTTACAGGTTTTAACGGTATCCCTCCCCAAGCCACTGGTTTTTTCCTCAATATGCTTAAATTATATTTATGATGTTTTTTCAGACTAATGTTTTATGGACAATTAGTATTAGCTAAAAAATCGTCACTTACCCGATTATGGTTAGCTGTTCATTGGGAGAAAAAGTTGACAAAAGCTCAAATCTACGAGACTAACATCCCCGAAGCCTGTCAGCACATCCTGCGACCTTATGAAGATAATCCAAAGGTAAACAACAAACCAGCAAATCTCAGAAAAACAACATAAAAACCCGTATCTTTTGTCCGTGTTGCATGCTTACTTTTATCTACGTTAGATAAAAAGCTTAATAAAAAAGAAGAATACATTAGATCAACTAAGTTGCTGGAGAGTTTAGTCCGACTATGTTTTATACAAAACTTTAGACCAGTCTCGCACTCCGTATTTCTGCTCATTTATTGCTTGGAGTATGTCGAATTACATACAAGAAGACATCATATTTACTAAATGATGCCAGTGAAGTCTATTCGAAAATTAAAGATGCTGTCGATCGTTTCCGCACAAGTGCAGAGTTAATGATGACTGATTCTTTCGATGATCATCAGATTAATATAAGAGATACTCATCAGGTGTGTACATATTCCTACAGTATCTACTGAATATTAATTCAAAGGTTGATTTGGATTACGACTTTGATATGGCCTTACCCGATGTAGAAGATCTAACACTCGAATTAAATCTCAAGGTTGTTTACTGTGCAGTGAGCACATTACATTGAAAAATAGATGAATAAAACTTCTACCAAATAAGAGACCCGACAATCAAAATGTTTTCTACAGTTTTACAGTAAAACCTACATAAATCTTTATATAGTGAAATGTTTTGCTAGTCAATCTTAAGGTATATTATCTATTGTTTAGAACAATCTCAGCAGACTAGATGACATTACATTGAAGGATGACTTTACTGGCAATTTTAATGGGTTGGCCAATATGGATTTTGGAGTAAGGGTATTCATTGTTGCTGATTATGTTATATTTATAGATGGATGATTTTGGTGAACACGGTCAAGCTGAGGCTAATTTCGACAATATTGGGTTAGAAGCAAGTAGCCTTATGGAACATAATCGAGATGCGAGTCTGTTGCGACATGTGAATCCGTTTAACGACGAGTAAGATAGACTTGTGTTATTGCTCCAATTGTGTTTATAACAGACCTTTCGAAGCTCTACAAGCTCCTGCATGTTTTGAAGAAGAAGCCATAGACGATATTGACATGCCACCCCCAGTCGATGATGATATGATCGACTTTAACAAGTTTAACATGCAAGGTTTGTTTGAAAAACACACTTTACATAAACATTTAACTAATTATTATTAAACTAAAATAAGGATTCTCTGTTTCAGAGAGTAATCTAATTTTTGGAGGACCAGCTATAGAACCTAATCCACAAGACTCATTGCTGGGAGGCCAAAACAAAGGTATATCATTAGGATGTAAACTAAGTTATATATAAAGATCTAGGCGCGCCAGCAATACCGAATGAAGATCCGGATAGTTTTCAACTGGATTCTCTTGACAGCGAGGCAATTTTAGAAAACCAGAAGGTCATTCTAGGAAAATATTTATTTTAATACATTTAGTTGTAGGGTCAAAGAAAAAGAAAGCGTCGTCTCTTTATTATCGATGAATACACGGAGATTTCAAACGAGGAACTAAGGGCTAATATTGATGACCATGAGTAAGTTACATAATATCCGTCCTATCCATTAAGTATAAGTAAAGATAAACTTGGTTTTCTCTATTGCTTCACAGTGTTTACTTTTGATAAGATTATAACTATCTTTAAAAGAGTTCAACCAAGGGTTATGTCAAAAACTGTTAAAACTAAATCTTATAAAAGTTATCCAGAAATACTTTAGCGATCTTCTCCGCTCGTCTGAAATAGCTCCACCGACAAAATCTCTGATGAAATTTAAGGAAATTGGCAGTGCTGCGGCATTACTCGGTGGACCAGCAATGGCTATTGGAGCCAAATCACTCTTGGAGGTATGTTATATTGATCAAAACTTTTATTTTATTCAAACTTTATTTAGTATTATCGCAGCAACTGCGTACTGCGAGTTGGCGATGATAGAAAATCCATCGACGAAGCTAATGCTGAGCTTCGTGATGAGCTCCAGTTATCCGAAATTGAAGAAACTAGACTACGAAATGAGTTACCTAATGAAGAAATGTTACCATTAGGAGTGCGTTCAATTTTACAGAACACATAGTTTTAAACGTAACTTTTTAGGAACTTGATTTCAACGCAGATCATGGCTTTGAAGGCTCCTTGAAAACGGGAAATGTACGGTTTTAATATGATTTTTAGCTACGTTCATAAGTATTTAGGAGTTGATCTTTGATGATAACATTGAGAATATTCCACCAATGGACTACAGCTTCGGCGTGGGGAAGGATAGATGCGACACTCCGCCAGAAGTTCATCGTCTGGACTTCCCCAGACATGATGAATATCCTGTTGAAGATATGCTGGAAATACCACAGTCTACTCCAGCAAAGAAACAAAAGCTTGACGAGGTTAAACCTCAAATCTAACAGTTTATTTATTGTCTTTGTTTTTAGTCTTCTAACTCAGATACTAGCGTTAATGGAGATGCTTCTCACAGAGGGTTGAAGAAAACTCGCGCTCTTCAAAATACCATCGCTCTCAAATTAAGTTTAAATAATGAGGTTTTGTTAAGTCACTATAAACTAACATTTAATAAATATATTTAGATTACGCTCTCAGAGCTCATTAGAAAGGATTCCACTCGCAAAGTTGCAGCACAGAAATTCTACGCCATTCTTGCTTTAAAGAAAATGGAGGCAATTGATGTTAGGCAAGAAGCACCCTACGAAGACATCTACATCACAAAAGGACCAAACATCGAACAAGTTTTTGCTTAAAATTCTTTGTATTAGACTATAACATATCACTTAATGATCTCATATATCTTCTAAAACATTGTATTGTTGTTTGTTATTGTACATAAAGGTCATTTACTATATCATAAACAAATATTGCCAGAGTTTCAAAAATCGTTTCGGGTTGAAACATGTGTGTTGGGGTGTTGCGACAGGCATATCAAACTTTCTCTCACTCTATTTGCGTTAGATGGGCGATAATGGCATGAACCGATGTCAATTGCCCAGTTGTATATTTAAACTTATTTAAACTTATTTAGTTAATATAAAATTGTACTTCTGTATTCATATTACTAGAGATAGAAAGAGAGAAAGATTATATTTGTAGTGAATGCCAGCAAATATTCCAAATATTCATCCATTTCAAACGGGAAGGTAGGTAATTTTCTTATTTTCTTTCTGACTTCGCTCCCAATATACACAATATAAATATACACTGTTAATAATCTTTATTATTCAGATTCAAAAAGGAATACACTCGCGTAGAACAAAGTGGAGAACATTTTTCGTAGGAATTTGTATGTGTACTGATATAATTAATTTATTATAGGCAAACTGGACGCTCTGAATATCAAGATTGTCTTCAGTTGTAAGTAAAACTATATTAAAATATAATAAGACCATTTGTTTATAGTGAAACTACACTAACAAATGGCATGACAATTCTTTCTACCCGATTTTATACTAACTATTCTGCAATTGATAATAACAATGAAGAAGTTTACATTACTGAATATAAAAGAAAGTTATCAAGGAAGATAAAAGAGCAAAGTTATCAACAATATCATCGCGGGTAGGTACTATAGGTTAACGGTGTAGGTATTGAATACTGTTATTATCTTTTACCAGCGTTTCTTGATTAAACATTTCTACCGTTATATTTATTTATTTTTTTCTGACTATTTATATAACTATATATTTTTCCACGAAGGTCGGAAGAAAGCTAGTATTTCTCTATTTTGATTTTAAACATGATGAAAATAGTTTTACACCAAAACTTATGGAAAGTAATAACTTTCTAAAAAAATTCTCTAGGAACATGAGAATAGTTAACTTTGTTGGGCTTTATTCCTCGCCCCAGGGTTAGTATTTTGCCGAACCAGGCCAGATTAGTTATTGTTACAATGAAAAGTTTTCTCATCGGAGGTCTTTGTCTTGTCAAATGCTTGTGTTATTTCGTATATTAAAACAATACTATATGTTTTTATAAACACATTCTGTTTTACAGAAGAATCAGTGGCTCTCCGTTAAAAAGACTAAGAAGAAACTTGTGTTTTATTTCCAGAATATCAAAAAAACAAAAGCGGTTTGTTTACTATGTGTAACTAACCCGCGTAACTCCAAACACTAACATCAGTTAAAAATTAGACTAGATGAACTTTTAGCATATTGACAAAATGTGGCGAAGATATTCTGACTGTAATCGACCGTGTTTTGCCCAAATATCCTCTAGAAAAGGAGTGCGAATATTGGATTGAACTAGAATTTGATGAAAGTTTTGAAGAATTGCCTCTGTTTATTTTGTATGTAGTACAGAAGGTAAGGCAGACATTTTCAAATAGAAAGCTTTTCTTCTTTGAAAAAGAAAGAAATTCTTATTTGTCGCACTGAATTAGGAGTACGCCTTACCAATCATCACATCTAACTGTTTCTCTACTCAAAAATTTCCTAAAAAACTTAATTCCTGGCCAGCAAACTTAATTGAACTATTGGAATAGTATTAGGACTTATTTGAATATTATTCAATACTTTTAGATGAAACATATTGCTATATTAGATTATTCTGAGCGGTACACCCTTCCCTATAATGTTAAGAGAGGATTATTTGTCGAAGCCTTAAAAAATGCGTATACTCTGTTACACTATCAACTGTTTACAAAGCTCATTATGATGGTGGGTGTGCCAATTATCACTGTTAAAATTAATACAAAATTATTTAACTACGTGTGAAACCATTTACTAGTATGATTCTATAGTACACCATGGATTCATAAATTTGTTTTATCAGGCCGCCATGTCGGTTTTAGTAGCCTGCTGATTCTGGTTTTTAGCATAATTTTCTCATTCGATTGGATACAGCTAGATCTTCTGATAGTCATATTTATTGTACAATATCAATATCAGCTTTATTTGATGTGATCATTACATATGTATTCAATTGTGACGATGAATATAAAAATATTCAATTGAACTCAAGAAAAAGGTTACAGGTAAGAGCAATAGAAACATTAAACTCCTCCATAAAACAGACCGGTTCCCCCAAAAAGAGTTGCGCTTCTCAAATATACCATATCCGCTGGTCGGTAACGTTATTTTAAAATTGGAAACAATGTGAACAATAAAATTCCCATTATTAGTTACTTTGTTTATATTTATTTAGCTATTTGTTTTTAAGTTTACCAGCTTCATTATCAACAATTTCACTAATACGGTAACCAAATATTTATGATCAGATAGGCTTTTTAGTTTCAAAATAGTTCTATTTACAGAAAAAGTTCCTTGGACAACCTCTTTATGTTGTTATGCAGACTGTAATGTTATGGTTGTTTAAAGCTGAAGGTGGTCACCAATGGCGAGACCTAATTGATGATTTGCCTAAAGAAATGGTACATGCAGAAAATGCAACTCAAATTTTAGTGTCATAATGTAATCAGCCTAAAAATTGAAGAAAATTATATAAATAACAAACAATGATAACATTTGAAATAATTTACGCGTTGTTGCATTATGGGTTTAGTTGGTTCAAGAATTTGGGTTACTGTACTGAAAGCATATCAAGCAAACGGAATTTAGGAAAATACTCATGTGATTCTTTCATGTTGGGTTGGTTGGCCCAGACAGTGCTCCATTTTATTCTAACAATAAACGCAGGCTGTATTTTTAAACGACCCTAACTCGGATAAAAATGATTGTAAAAAGACCCATCTCTGTATAATATAACGACGAATTTTATATATAATATAAAGAAAGGAAATAATATTTCAACTCAGTATTAATGGTGCTCTATCGATTTAAAGATTAAAATTGAGACACAATTTTTGAGGATACCGTGCTTTTAAAGACTCTCCAGTGTCCTATATACTATTAAATATACAGTGTATCTTCAGTATATGATTTACCTCCGAATGAATAATGAGATAATACTATTTCGTAATGAGAATCTTAAGAAGTTACTGAACGAGCTGACACACCCCACTGAGCAGACGAGAATTGAATGGTTCGTTATTTTGCGGGGTAGAATATTATACGCTACAAGAACATCATTTTAATGAATATGACATATAGTTAGTGAAAGTTAAGCAATATAAAGAACATCTTAATGCTAAACTGATCTCTTTTCTTTTTCAAACATAAAATTTTAGTTTCGAGAAGGTGAAACTACTTGGCAGCGGCTCTTTCGGTGACGTTCACTTGGCTCGACACAAGGGCAGTGGAGTCCACTATGCCATCAAAGTTATCAAAAACTATAATCAGTAAGTTCCCAAAAACATTCGAGTTTTTTCGTGACATATATTTCAGATCCCTGGAAACTACACGAAAGTTGTTCGAAGCTGTGATTCTGGCGACACAATTTAACCATAAAAATATAGTTAAATATTATGATGCATGGACGTCGAATGATCATTGCAACTGGGTGAACTTTAAAACTAATAAAACTATATGAATATATGACAACTAACAAAGTCTTTGTCTTCTACATTCAAAGATATTTCGAACAGCCTATGTTTAGCTCGCAAGGCCACTTTTAACCACGACGTAAATGGTAGAGCCTTCTGAATATTTATTTCAGATATCTAAAATCACAATTGAAGACACGGATTTTATAACATCTTCAGAAATAGATAGCAGCAACACCTTCTCATACTACACAGCTAAAACTAATCTAGAGAACTCTTCTGATAAATGTAAGAACGTTTGAAGTAAAAGTATAGGGAAATTTATAAGTATCCATTCTAAAAATGTTGTTTACCGTTATTTCTCAAGATATTTGTAGTTTTAATTGTTTCTAGATAATATGGACCATGAATGGAATTGCGACCATCGCTATACATTTATTGTTCTTCAGGTAAAACCAAATGAAACATAAATTAGAATACGCCTCGTAAGATTTCTTATCAAATTTATAAATTTTCATTTATGACTGTTGAATTCTCTATAAAGTATCACATATAACATATTAAGTTTATAGTTTTAGGCGTGTCGTAGTTCTTTGCATTCTTTAATGCAGAATAACGAGTTATTAGAAGGACAATGCATCCGATATATAAAGGAGTTTATACAAGGACTTGAGTATCTTAATAGTATAGGTTTTATGCATAGAGATGTTAAGGTAATATTTAACAAGCATTGTTAACTATTACAAAGTCTCTTTTTAGCCTCAAAATGCCCTAATAGCTGAAAATGGACGTCTTTTGATCGCAGACTTAGACACTATTAAAAGAATAAAACAGGTCGAAGATAATGAAAACATTAGTCAAACTTTGGTTAGAACACCAGCCTATGTCAGCCCTGAAATGGTACGAATACAGTTGTCTTACAGATTTTTATGCTAAAATATGGTTTGAACGGACTTAAAAAAAATAGCATAAATTCCCTCAAAATCTAGAAATTTCAATATATTCACTGAAGTCATTTATTTTTGGTAAAACAATGTTTTAGCATAGTAAAATCTACAACGAGCGTACTGATTACTATTCTATTGGAATAGCCTTTGCTAAAATGATATGTCCGGAGCAATGCCGAGGTATGGAGACGTTTCTGTCACTTATACATGCAGACCGACTTCCAGATATACTTCATCCGCAATATGTAAGCAACACAATAAACATATATAATCAGCGCCAATAGTTATGATGGAGTGTAAAGAATTCAACGCACGTCTGAGCCCCTTTTGCGAGCACCGCGCTAGCATTTGGCGGCTACACTCCGTTCAATAATGGGCTCTGCAAGTACTCGCCTGCAATTTGCCTGCAGTTGCGGTGTTATAAATCCTAAAAATACGCAAGTGATGCTCCATTATTACTCTCGGCGCTGACTATACTGTTTGCAAATAATATATATCTTACTTGTTTTGGTATTAGAACTGATTTTATAGTCCACGTCAAAACCTAGACTGCAGGCTATGCGAGTAGTTAGCAAGTAGCTTGGTGTAAAATTCTACCTTCAAATTGACTGATGTCATCCCTCTCCTTGAGAGAGAGCACTTTTGCACTACCGCGGAATAACTACTCACAGCGCGCGTAGTCGAGGTTTTATAACTATATAAAGATGTTAGAATTATAAGCAGAGTTATCTCCAACCAGTTTATTCAAACGCAAAAAAACATAAATTATTCAATAAAAAGGGGGCAAATTATCTAATTCTCACAATTGTTTAGGCTTTTATTATTCGGTGGCTTACAGAAACTAACCCTGTTGACAGAATTGCATTTTGGAGTTTTTCAAGTCTATTTTCTTTGTTAGAAAGACATAAGTTAGTTATTGTTAAAGTTATTTAGTACTTATTTTTGTTTGTAGGTATCATAGTTGGTTACCAAGAGCATTTAATGCTTATTCTATAATGATTGAACATCATGAAACAAGAGATATAATGCAATGTCTAAGGGTTAAAAACAGGTATTAGATATATTCAGTTGTAAACTAATTAACAATTATCTTTTCTAAGGATAAAACGTTATAATCTAAAATGCTACAGTTAGTTTTTAGTTTTTTCATAATCATTTTACGCCATAGAGTATTCTGGCTCACTCTGGTCCCCGTGCGGGGATTGCTGTAGCCCAACTCATCCAAAAAATGATAAGTTCAGTTCTATAAATATAAGCACTTCATGAATATTAGTTGCAGCGAAACAGTCCTATTTCTCAAATCGAAGAAGTAGAAAAGGATTCCACATCTGACAATTTGCAGATAGAAACTCACATATTAAATATGTTTTTAGTAAAAGTACAATTCGTGAGATGGTTAAACGTTACAGCAGACGTCCCAAGTACAATCAGAAAGAAAAGTATAAGCTGAGGATTGAATCAGCGGTGATGGAATATTTAATATACATAATATTAATATTGTTATTTTAGTTTGCATTTGAAGCTAACTGTCAGTTATCCTTTGATGGCAGCCGCCTGGTAAATTCAATTATTTGTACTACATTCATAGGTTTTTAATAATACAGATTGAAAATATAAAGAAAGTTTAAAACCAATAAATGGATTATTATGTTTTATATATGTATGATTTGTATTACTTTTAGAGTTGTATAGAGTTAATGGAAGACCGATTAGTTATTGTGAACCAAATTGTGGATTATGTTTATATATGTTATTCTGTTTTATTATCTCAGGTAAGTGTAAATTATTTTATTATGTCAGACCTTTCGTTTTATCCTTTTTCTAGGAAGAAGAACTCTCTGCGCATAATTTTGAAGAGTATATCCCGCAGCTATTTGACTGTTCTTTCGATACCTTTACTAGATGGGGTACCTATAGCATAGCGAGCTTTAGTAGGGTGAGTACTTGATAATAGAAACAAACTGTTTTGCTTCCTATTTTCATTTTACAAAATAATATAATTTCTTTATATTTTAGTGTCCCTTCTATCAGGACTGTTTTATAATAGAACCATGTATGCTCGATATGGTCTCTGCTGAATATATACAAACACAAATAGCACAGTTTTGGCCTCCAGATAAGGTTTATTTAAAAAGTTAAATTTTGTTTGCTTGTCTATACTGAAAATTTTGGATGATCCTTAAAATCTGGCGATGGTTGAAGTTTGTTGGCTATTCATGTGCAATATTTACCAACGTCTAAAATGCAAAATTGTTTTTATTGAGTTTTTTAAATGATTACATTATGTACTTTAGAAGAAAAGGCACCATGTCGACTGATTTTCATTCATTTTTTATAACACTTCGTCCCGCTTGTGATACCGCGCTGGAACCTAGGTCTTGAGATAGACTATAATTCACGAATTCACAAATTATTCTCAACTGATGTTTTAAGATTTTTGACGGCGCCCCTATGTCTGAAGCAGGGGCTGTATTCTCTTTTGGTATTTACATGTTATGGAATCTCTTATTATCTTTAGAAGTATCTGAAAATGATAGAATAATTACAATAAGACAACTACAAGAAGGAATTAGACCCGAGTTATTAGGGCTACTGGAATCACATGTAGTAAGTTTAAAAACAAAAAAGTAATAAATGAATGTTTTTGCTTCTAAAAGTTTAGTAAACATAATTATATGCAAACTCCAGTCGATATTACTATCGAAGTTCGCAGTTCATAAAGCATTTTCCAGTTAATGAGCTCTGTGAGAAACAAAAAACTTAAATGAATTCCAGAGTCAACTTATATTGTGGCTTTGTGCTCATAAGCCTAAAGATAGACCTTTTATCCGGAGTATACCAAACTATTTTGAAAGGTAAATAATATATTATTTAAAATGTGTGGTACTCATAATCAGGAATAGAAAAAGTCTGACTATCCTCTACGTAAGTATTATAAACTAAAACAAAAGGAACATCTTTTTACTATTTTAGTTATTAGTTTATTCAAGAATTCTATATTTAAAGCAATATTTATTGTTAGCAGTTTCTTTAGGATTGATCGCCCGCCTACAGTTGATGAAAGGTTTTCATTTAGACTAACATATGATGATATAGAGTTTACAGATGTTAAACAAAGGTTTATTTATATAAATAATATAATAATATCATTTTAATTATGTCCACATCACTAACCTTTAAAAGACAAAATCACTAGGTTTTGTCTATTCGCGCAATAGTTTATTATTATTCTAAAATTCGTATATTATTTTTGTTTCTTTAGAGATGGAACTACAATTAAATACAAAACAAGTTCACTTTGGAAAGAAAAAGGGTGGAAACTCTTTTCTACAAGGAAAGATAACAGAAGTATCTACACTATTTCAAACACGTAGGTTGAATAAATGAGCCTTTTCACATATAAGAAAGATAATTTAAATTATAGTATTTGTTTAGGCCCGGGGTAATGGAGAAAGTAATGAACAGACTGAAGATTTGCGGAAATTTCTTTGCCATTCCGGTAGGTTTTATAGCAACATAACTACTCGAACACCCAGTAATAGCTAACTCGGACTAAAATAAACAGACTATTGTTAATTTAAAGTTTACTTTTGTTTTTGTTTCAGAGACGATTTGCCAGAATCGAATACCTCTGCGATGCTCCCGAAATAGAGGCACAAGTAGGTTAACTGCATTAAAGGCGCGGTACACTCAATAATTTATTGTCAATTCTAATGTTTAATATGTAGATCGATTTTTTTAATTATCATTTTAAGCCGAGTTATGGTTGTTTGAAATCAGCCACCCTGCGTTTGAATGGAGGCGGAGTTCTGGCTCGAGCTGGAACCCTGGCATAAAAACGCCGATTGTCTATATCTCGTAGAATAAAAGGAAAACAAAAATCTAAAAAGATTTCTAAGATTATTTGAGCAGACAACCATGAACCTCGTTAATAACTTATTAAAGTATGACCATATTATATAGCTCATACTCTTTTCCATTAAGGTCAGCTACAGTAACCCATATTACTGGAGCCAGCTAAACCAAAATGCAAAATCTCTTAAAATAGTGCATTTTTCATCAATTGTTTTGCTATTACTATTATTTTTATTAACTTTGCTGATTATTGTAAAACACAAAAAAAGTGTTCCGTGCAAATAGGGCAAATTTACTAGACTGGCTGTTAAAATAGGCTGTTATAATTTCATAATATTGATAATGTACACTTTCAGTTTATGTTAGATATAAACCATAATGATCATATAATCATACTTCCACGATCATCAGGTGCTGTTGACTGGCTCATTGAGGAGGTACTTCTTTAGCATTCAAACATCAGTTATCTTCACTTTTTCATGATAATGACTGTTTCACGTAAAACTAAATTCAAAAAGATTTACTAATATTTGAGTTAATATATTTTAAAATAGTTGAAAGTAAGATAAACTAACTAGAATAGTTTAGGTAGTTAAACACAACCTATTTCTTACAGCGTGCAAGTGATTATTTACAAATAGCTGATAATTATAATATTCGAAGTCTAGTACTCCCATATATACACAACACATTCATTTCTGTGTTAAAAAGTCTTTCTCTATATCATAAACAAGGAATATGGCATGGCAATATAAATGTATGTTTTAAGAATGTATATTTAACGGGAATAATGGATAATTTATAGTTTTCCACCTTTTTACTTGATAAAAATGGACATTTTTGTCTTGCAAATCCTTTGTTGATTGAGGAAGACACTGTGTTTTGTAGCAGAGAAGCTTACCTAACGGAGTACTCCAGCCCGGAACAGGTTTGATATATAGTGATTCATGGTTTTAAAAGAAAATTCAGCTACATTGGCTGTTTGTACTATTGTATTGGCTATTTACTGGTTTTTTTTAGACCAAAAAATATTGAGTTTAAAGCACTTTACGTAAGTATTTTTAAATTTTGCCTCTTGGACGGGCTCAAAATTTTTCGCAATTTTTAATCCAAAAACATGTTATTTAGTGCCTTTCTATCCAATATAATAAATTGCTAAAAAAATCGGGAACAAGAATGGGCACCCACTATATGGGAGACTATTGAAAATAGACTTAGGCACATGGGCTTAGCAACTTATATTATTTAATTAACAACTAAAATTTAAACTGGACACTGTGTGTGAGTAACTGGGCGAACCTTAGTTAAGAAAAGTGTATATTTTCCTGTATCACAATACTAGTAGATATCTTCAAGGTAGGGCTTCAGCCATTCATTCCGGAATCTTCTGAGCAGAGCCGGCTTTTTTCTAACATTCAGTCTTGGGGGGCACGAAGCATGGGATAAATAAGCTGCTGGTTTCCCAAGCCTTCTGTAGCTACGGGGTGTCGAACCCAGAGTCTCAGATCCTCACGGATTCAGAAACTGCTGCTCTAACTACTAGGCTAAAGCACCCGCAATTCATCATAATGTAAATGTATGAAGTTGATTGTTCTCTTTCTTTTTAGATGAATTCTCCACAAGGTTCGCCACAATCCGATGTGTTTTCACTGGGAATAACACTATTTGTATTATTATGCAATTACCATCATATAACTCAGTTTCACCTAAATATTTTCCAAAGCGATCAAGAACTAATATTTCCAAATGAAATTGAACCCGAATATGTGAGTACTAAATATTGCTTAAAAGAGTGTATAAGATTGTTCTTGCACACTAACAGAGGAATAATCTATACAGGTCGTGGTCTTACGAAAGATCAGCCTTTATAAGTCGATAGATGTATAGAAAAAGAAGGGTTTTGTAATTTTTGATAGAAAAAACAATTCACTGTTCTGAGAAAACGTTTTAAGCTATTTCTGTAAGCTATTTCTATATATTGAACCATTTGTAGTGCATTTTCAATTAGTAAGCCATTAAATATAGGTTCGGTTCACAATTTGTTTTCTATAAAATAGTACTCTTTATCAAGCCTTACCTTCGCTAGTTAAAAATAACATAAAGTACTGAAAATATTGGAAATAAAGATACAGCAGTTCTATTGTCGACTAATGTTATAGTTCATATTATGGGTTAAAAATAGAAACATACATAGGGGCCACGGCCTTTTAGACCCATTCCCTTGTTGGTTTATATATTTTAAATTATGTTTAAAGCAATCTTCTTCTTGTTTTTAGTGTGATTTAATCCGTCAAATGACAAAACTAGACGCCAATGAAAGAATTAACTGTGACAAGGCTCTAGAGGTAAGATACTTGTGTTATTTGTGTTTAGAATAGTTTCTTAAAGATATTCAATGCAACATGTAGTCATTATCTTGAAGAAGTCGAACACCCAGAGAGAAAACTACACGTAGATAACACAAAGTAAGCACTCAAAGACTATACCTAAAGACTAGGCACTGCGGATTAGAGGACAGCTGGGTTTGAGTAACTCGGTCTAAGCCTATTTTAAAGCTTAGTAGCATGCTAAAAGGCTCTAATATTGCTTCATTATGTTAAACTTTGCCTATGTCATAAGAAAAAATAAACTTATTGAGCCAATTTCAACTAGGCTGGCTTGAGCTGGGATGTATCTGCGCTATTTTCGGCTAAGCGCTAAGCTGGGCTGGCTGACCTGTTTAATCAAATACAGAGGTTCATGAAGGGCTGGATGGAGGTTTGTAGTAGGTAGGGCTAGGCTGGGTTAGGGTCCAGCCAAAAATGATCATCTCTTCTACGGATACATGAAACATTTTCACTTTATTTTGGAAGAAATTTTTTCCCATAAGCTTGTTCGAAAAATAAACCAGCATAACACCAACATCATGTATAAGTAACTCATTTCAGCAAAACTGAATACCAACTAGGACAACTAATTTCCAAGTGAAGGAATACAAATAAATGTTTTATAAGATAATGTCATATATGTGTATGTGTGAACTTAGCTTATTTATATTGATTACAAGAAATGTTAGTACGCGGGCTTTCGCTAATAAAACCCGTTCCTAAAATATTTTAAAACGTTCATACTCATGGTAAATGTATTAACTAACTGCCTTTAAAACTATATGGATCTTTACAGAATGAACTATTTGTATCCTATTAAGAACATTTATAATTTTTAAATATGGAAAATACAGTAACTTTGAGGTAAGACAAGGTAGCTAAGAATATAAGGGCATGACTCTGCAAGTCTAATTTGTTTCTAAATATTGAAGTTAGAGTTCTTTAGGATTATATATATAATAATAATAATGTTAAAATGCTTTAACAATATGTTAAACGAAAAATATATTATTATTGATAGACAATAGAAAAAACAAATATACAATTTGTCTTTATAAAACAAATTATTTAACTAGCAGGTACTTGACAGAAATAATTTGATCCTTTGAAGCAGTCGGCTCCTATATAATTAGTCCAATCTCTTTTACCAAAGTTAACACAAGTATTACCTAGTTTATTAGGGTTATCTGAAAATAGAAAATATATAAAGAAACAAATAAACTAAGATATTTCAAGATTATTATTGAACCGTGTTGATCTATTATACTTATCGTTAGCCTATTATATATTCTAAAACTATATTATTGTTAATAAATAATATAAAATAGTATAACACAGCTTACTTGGAGCAAAATCGTTAAGTCAAAGTTAGATCCATCATCCCAGAAACAACTACTTGTATCTCCATTAGTACTGTATCTTAAACAAACAAGACCAATCCAAACAGCTTCATCATTTCCAGAAAGGGAATATAGAAACTGATTTGTCTGTAAAAAGAAAGTAAATAAGAAGTTTTAATTGTTAATTCGGAAGGTATTATTATCATAAAATATAATATTTAGTCTTATTAAACAAAACCTACTCTTTCATTATGAATAGAGACTAGTTTTCCATTTGTAATCTTCTCACAAAGGGTTGCTGCTGACGATCTTGTTGTTTTGTGATTCGTATCAACATACTAAGATAGTTTATAAATATAAGAATCAATAGTTAATAAGTTAAATTTGTTAATAATTGTTAAATAAATTGACCCTGGAAAGAAAAAGTTTCCTTACATATATTGAGAACTAACTATATAAAAGAGTATTATACTTTAGACTGCGTTTTTTACTATTATTTTTACCTTATAACACATATTCTCAAAGTATTGATAGCCACTTGGACAACTTCCAACATTAGAGCCGACTATAAAAATAGTTAGAGTTGTACATTCGTTTAAGTTGCTCAATACGGTGCATGCCGTTAATTTTATAATTTCTATAAACGGCATGCTATAGTTATGATAAGTGTAGGTAGTTTAAGTAATAAAACAACCCTTATTTCTGATTTTTATTGTATATTTTAAAAATGTAATTGTAGTAAGTAATATAAATGCATATAAATGCTAAAGTAGACTTACTTTTAGTTGTTGCCTTTGGCTTCTGAGTTGTTTTCGGAGCTGCAATAAAAACTTGTTTTAAAAGATAAACTAAATTAAGTTAACTCTTTATATCTTAAAAGTTTTATTTATTAAATTATTTAATTTACCTGAACCAGTTGATATTTCGCATACAAATGCTTGTGTTTTACTACAATCTGCAGTTAACCATGTATCTGTATACGGACTCTTACCAGACTGGTAAACACAGGGTGAAGCTGTTGTCGGATTGTCTATAAAGTAGAGTTAAATAAAGACTATCATTTAAAATATATGAGTTACATTTATTCATCTATTTGGATATATTGGAATAATATTCTGACCGAATCGACAACAGATATTGTAAATAGCTAATTTTCCTTTTTAATAGAATCTTCTAGTCAAAACCTCATAATTTAACTTTGTTGAAAAAGGACATTGTTATTATTTAAATAACAAATAAATAATAATGTTACTTGTATAGAAGTTTGTATACATTCCTTGTTTGGACCCATCATCAGTATAACAATTGTATTGATTATCATCTTTACATTTAATTCCAATCCATAATGCATTTACATCCGCATTCCTTCTAAGGGTTGCAATGAAGGAATTCACCTAAAATATATTTATTATATAGAACAGAATGAATATAAATAAATAAACTATTTTATTTTTCTTTAGAGGTGGTCTGCATCTATTTTCTTTTAATCAATTACATAGTTAGTTATATATCTATTTTGTACTTACATAATCATCATGAATAGCCGCTAAATAACCACCATCTGAATTACATTTGTTGGCAGCATCAGTTCTGTTTTTAGCCTTACTGTGAACCTATAAATATAAAAATAATTAATATTTTAACAAAGTCTATAATTATATTAAAAATTAAACAAAACTAATTAACCACTTTGAACCCTCCTTAACAAAAGATAATATAACTTTATATATTAAAGAAGCTTACCCCGTAACAAACATTGTTAAATATAGAGTATCCACTAGGACAATTAGCAGATTCTGCTCCTAAAAATAATATTCTTATACTTTTCTATTTTATTGACGTTGATAAAAGCAGAATTTTCTGTCGGGGTTAACTAAGTGAGAAATTAACTGAGAATAAGGCATGATGGAAATCCATCCTTCAATAGTCCGTAACGTTCAAATGGAATAACATCCTTTTAAAGTTTAACACTATAGATATTCCAATTCTTCTAGACCTTTTCATTTTTGCTTAAGACATAATCTCAGGTGATGTGGTTATGTTAATACGGCATGCGGAAGCTCGTGTTTCTACATAAAATGTACTTGAGATAAATAAATTAAAGTTTTTTGTATGATTGAACTCTCAATAATTCCTAATTTATAATCTTACCTAAAGCTAGAATCAGTAGCACGAGGGCCGAGTACTTCATTACTCGTAAAATATAAAATGATAGTTTCGATAATGAATTTAAAATGGTTTTATACGTAATTTTATCGATGATTCGTATTGGATTCGTCTTATCAATTATTCTTCCCACACAGTCAACTATAGATAATTGAGATAGAAAATCAAACTAAAGTCATTTTTGTAATATAATTAATCTAATTTCATTCAAATATTAGTCAAATAACATTTAGCTTCTGTTAAGAAGCCTTATCTATGCCCACACTGTTTATACTAGAAACAAGTATTAGTATTAAAAGAACATCTTTGTATTTGCAAGGAGTAATACCATTTTATATTCAAATATGCAGCTATTAGTTCAGTACATACATTTGTATGCTCCAGATGCATATGCCATCGGTACAAAATTGGTACTCCGCAATGATCAAATTAATAGACTCTGTGGTTTTGATCAATCTTCAAAGAATATTATCTGATAACAAATTCTGTTATTTTGATTGTATTGTAGGATTCTTATTGCTATCAGTAGATGATTCATGTGTATAACAAGGTTGATAGTTAACAAGGATTTTAAGATTTATCTTATTTTGAGAAAATAAGATCAATCATTGAACTTCTTTCATTTAGAAATGTAGCAAACCGTTAGTAAATGATGGCTGTACAATGCGAGAAGAAACATTTGAAAATCATTCTACATATGATAGCATTAACATAAAAATAGGTGAAAATAAATTGTTAACAGAGGTTTCTTTTAGTGATCTACACTCGCGCAAAGGCGGAAATATTTGAAGCCAAATTCCAAACATATTGTTCTTTTTTTGACGGTTCTGTTTTCGGAAGTTGTAAAGACGAAAGTAACTAAGTATTCTAAAAGATATTCACTATTATAATTTATTCTTGCAACGAGCAGCTAATATCTCCTGAAAAATTTCTAATTACTGAATTGAATAATGATTCATCTTAACATGTAATTAAAAATTCAAATAAACGGCTCGCCATTGCAGAATATTCGGAACGAGCGTATTCGAAACGCATACATACGCCAATGATCGATCTTATGAAAAATATTGTATAATTATACAAGCACTGTAGTGCACTTGTATAAATACGTTGTGGGACCTAAATCGTATAAATACGTTGTGGGACCTAAATCGAAGATTTTTGTATTTCGCAACACCTCATTGACAAATTTCAAAACACGCTGTTTGCGTTCTGCTTGCTTGGCGATCTTTTTTTGTGTTTACAAAAGCTTTTTTTAATAATTATTTTCAAATTCATTCATTTGTTATATTTTCCAATAATCCCTAATTTTCTTCAGGAAATGCTGCCAGAAACCGGCAGAAGATTTAGCTTCGTCAACTTAAGGACTAGACAAATTGTGTAGGTGTCGTGAAGTGTCACGAGTTTACGAGTTTTTAAGGGGTCCGCTCTGTTCTGACTGCTTGAATGGTGACAAGTACAAGAACATGCTCGAGCAAATGGAAAACCAGCGAATCTTGCTGCTCTACGAACACGAAAGACTGCAGACTCGCTACCGCTGCCTTAGTAAGTGTGTTTTTGTTTTACATCTTTGTTTTCAAAGAAAAAATGCTGTCACGCTGGGTTACATGTAGCATTGAGATGTAGCGACGAGAAAAGTAATCAGTATTGCTATTTGGATGTGTGGTGATACTCGTAACAACTTATGTGGCCTTTTATGTGAAATACATAAATATGATGTGCTCATTTACGAAAGCTCCGCAGATTATTTATCACAGAAATGAACCGCAATAAGTGATCGGAAATTTCTCAGTTGGCTTAAACCCAGTAGCTCATATTTATTAATGATATCAATTTTTACAGCCACAATGTGGCGAAACAATGGCTCCGACAAACCATTCAATAGTGGTCTGTCTACAAGAATTTCGTTGGCTTGTTCAGATAAAGAATGCAAGTCGCCTGAATCGCCACCTGCATACATGGTATTTTCAAATTATCATTGAATTATCAAAGAATTTTGTTTTTAGAAAGAGTCTTCTGTTCAAACTGAAGTTGGTTATATGGGTGACACTATTCAGTTCTATGATGGTCGCGATTCAAAAACACGAAATGTCAATAAGGCCCAGGTTGCTCTTTATTTTATCATCTTTACTAGAACTTTCGTTATTTCAGGTTGATCTTCCACTTGTGAGTGGCACCTACAGCTACCTAGACATGAAGACACTTCAAATGCAGTACGGAGTAGTGTGGTTACAATATTATTTACCTCTTTCTAGTGGTCCTTATTGCTCAAATTGCTTTACTGGTGTGTTCTACGAGGGGACCCAAGCCTTGGAGTCCGATACGAATGTTTTGGGCATTTTGCTTATTGAAGGTGGATTTCATCCTCTTGGTGAGTTTTCTGTATACACCCCAGTCTAAATGTTTTTTATCAGATAGTTTCGAGAGTTTTATCAAGCCACCCCGATCCTTCGTCGTATCGCTGCCATGTGTCAGTAAGTCGTGCTGTTCGGAAAAGGTATGTATTCACTAGTACCTATTGATGATTTTAAATAACGTTCTCTTCGGCTTATAGCTCTTAAAATTCGAAAGCATTTCGATAGCTCATGCCTTTTGTTGAAAGTACTTGGAATATAAGAATAGAAACTATCAGTATGAAGAATATCGTATTTTTTAGGCCAAGGAGCCGGACGAGCCTACATTCATGGTGAAGGAAAGGGTAGCTTCAAGCAGCAAAATGTGTGAAGTATCCACAATGCCTGTCATCAAGTATGGATTTGGTGTGAGTCTACGTTGATGTAAGATTTACTTACTTTACTGTGCTTTTCCAGCTCGACCTAGACTCTGTTTTCAAAAGGAAACCCGCGATTGGGGCGAAGAAGAATCAATGTCCCTGGGCACCAAGTGAACTGGCCATGAGACGTAATGTCTTTAGATTGACTTAGTAGGTAGCTTTCTATATATCTATGTCATTATCCAAACTCATTGTTGTTTTGTTTCAATTTTATAAAATTGTTCCTTTTTTGTTGTCGCCTTTGTTGATTACTATCATTGTATTATAAATCTGTGATAGTTATTTGTGCGCTTTAAAAAGTCCGTAATAAATTGTTTTTACGCGTTAGTTAGTTTACTTACTCTTCAGGTTGCTGCAAAATCTATGGTGAGCCTTCTTGTGACATTTCTTGAGTACTGGGGTCCCTTTTCATAATGCTAGTTGAGTTGCAAATCTCTCCTATTGCTTTTTGCATGTGTATTCTGGATGCGCAATTGCTGTCACCTCACTGGTAGCTGTTTATTGCTTTCCAATCTGATGTTCTGGCAGAATCTATTTATGCGTAGCCAGTATTTTGGTTTATATGGCTTCTGTGTTCACTATTGAAAAGGCATTTATCTTATTTATTTGATGAATAGTCTTGTAATGGTTGGCGCTATCCCTGTAGTCATGCCCCTAGTCTTTTACATAGACTGGTGAATTTGCTATCTCGTGACTTTATGTTCATCATTCCTAGAATAATGGTCCATTTGTCGTTGTTCATTGCTCCGATTTTGATTTTTTCTGCTCTTCCATATCTGTAAAACTTTGCTGAAAGGAGACGTCATTTATTCAACTTTCCCTTACAGGAATTATCTATATTACATTCTTTGGTTTCAATAGTAAGCAAGAAAATACAACTAAATAGCAATAATATTAACCACAACATGCGGGATTTAAAGCAGTATACTTAAGATTAGTTAAGAATAGCAGTAGGGTAACGAAATGATGTATTGCTGTCGACTCAATTAATACAACTTGCAAAAGTTGTATATAGTTTGTTCACAGTCACTGAATTTTGAAATATTGGTTGCAAATGTGTTCGAGTATAACTTTGATTTAAACTTCGATACTGATTTGAAAGGAGAAACTTAAAGATGCATATATATACAGCACGACAAAACTAGATGGCAGAAGTGAAATTAATCGTTAATAGGACATAATTACTATTGTAGGAGGTGCTATAGTTTAAATTCTTCAGATTTAGAATCACTAGTATTCGGAGATACATGCTCGAAGCCGGGAGTTTGTGTACTATTAATCTGACTATAAACAGCTGCCTGCAGGTACCGGCTGCTGCTTAAAGGATTGGTTGAATCTAGAAACATTGGAGCCTCGGTTCTTGGCGGAATTAGCGATGGAGCAGCTTTGTGGTCATCGGAATCGCGACAGAGCGCATCTGCCGAGAGCAGCGGACTGAAAGAAAACTAACTAGACGTTTTGTGGAATTGAGTTTTGGGCATCGCTAGCTCAGGTTGCTGTATCTCAGATATCCCAAAAGTTAGTGAAAACCATAGTTATCTAAGATCTTTTGTTCAACCGGTAGCTTTATTACCTTTTATCGCAAAGGTCCGGCAATGCTGAGGTTAAAAGGTAGGTGAACCATGCACAATGAATGTGCTACTTACCTATTTGGATAGGCAAATGGCTTGCCCCACAGGTTAAACGGCGAAGCTCCTAGCATAGCATAGACGGCCAGTTGGGGAGGCAGGAAGCCTGGCCACGGCATGCCGATCTTCTGTCTTTTGTCCTTCATACGACGATTCTGGAACCATACCTAAAACATTAAAATTATAATAATAACAATATGTTTTTTAAGTAGATGCTGTAGAGTGAAGGAAATATAGTACCGCAGGGCTCATTTATGAACATGAATATGCATGTTTCATTCGACAAGGTACAAACTGGAGCAAACGTCAACTGGAGCAAATAAAAAGCGTCAACTGGAGCAAACGTCAACTGGAGCAAACGTCAACTGGAGCAAATGCCAACTGGAGCAAATTTTATAGGCCAAAGTTCGAAATGTTTTGAAAGCAAATTAAACATTACATGACTGTATAAAGTAAATGTAAAACTCTCAGAGAACATTAAATTAGAAAATGCTTTGGTTCTATCCTAATATAGGCGTCCGAAGTGAGTATTGGCGTCCGAAATGAGTATAGGCGTCCGAAGGTAGCGCGAAATGAGTATAGGCGTCCGAAGGTAGCGCGAAATGAGTAGAGGCGTCCGAAGGTAGCGCGAAATGAGTATAGACGTCCGACAATAAAATCAATAGCAAAGCGAAAATGTGGCTCCTGGGGTAAGTTTATACGGGGAATGCGAATATGATATTTATTTTTCGCCCTCCCCCCTCAAAATTTTTTTTTCGATAGTTTTCCATTGTTCGTCGTCGGGCCCCCCCGCGGGGGCCCTCCTCCTCACGCTA